>OZ010725.1:7189458-7244409 GCA_963932345.1 Ophion ventricosus | reverse complement strand
TTGGGTGAAGTAAAAAGTTCTGAGCGTTTTCCGCTAGATGTCTTTGGTGAGACATATCTCACGATGTATACATCGCATCGGGTCTTACCAAATCTCTTGCTAGGATCTTTCACAACAGAAACGTATTTTCCATCTTCCGTAACATCGCCCATTTTGTCGAGTAGATTCACACGTGGTATACGATAATCGTGAAACATAACAAAACCGTTGTCAATGCCATTGAGGCCAATTTTTTCGCCAATGTCGCCCACCGTCACACGTTCCATTGGTAGCATCGTCTTCGCATCTCGAACTTGAACGATGAAAACGTTCAAACCGTGATTCGTTCCGTCCGGTGTTATTAATTGAGCGAACACGATTGCGTGTGTCGCAAATTTTCCTAAATTATATTTATCAACATCACAATTGCGTCGCGTGATGGTAAAATTGGTGAAATTAAAAGGTAAACTTGTTTTTTTTTTTTTTCAATTGGCGAAACTGAAAAATAAACTCACCGAGACAACCGACCCAGAATTTGGCTCCTTCGAAGTCTGGTGTATTGAGCACAAAAGTTTGAGTCTTTGGATCGTAAGTTGCCGTTGTTTTCATTCCCTTTACGTTCGAGCCGTGAGACACTTCCGTCAGGGCAAAACATCCTCTGTACTAATTTTGTATGCGGTGAAGAAAAAAAAAAAAGAACATTCTTATTCGCTGCAGAACAATTTTGTCTTGAAAATCAATTTTCATTCGTCTTTTTCTCCCTTATTTTTCAAGATACAAACGCGAACGTTCAATACTTTTTTACGTATATTTTTGTCACGAATAACTTTTGTTTGACATATTTTTCGATAAAGTTATTACGTATGGAAATTAAACGGTTTAATTCTTATCGAAGTAATTCGAATTTATTCTATGGTAAGTACGATCTGGTAGAAACGTCACCTCGCCCGATATAAATTTCTCCAAGTATTCGACGTGACGCTCGGAGCCAAGGGACATGACAACGCCAGGCACCATACCGTAACTGAGACCGGTGATGATCGGTAAAGATCCATCGTAAGCGAACATCACGTTGAAACTTCCATCACCCTGAGGAATCTTAACAATTCGTTCGAAAATATTCTTTGATTTTTCCACAAAAAAAGAAAACAAAAAAATCACCCCTCAAGTGGCGTTTATCGTATTTACTTACTGCAAAATCATTATTCGCCAAAACTTGCATTTGAGACATGCATCTTCTTCGAGTCTCGTCTAAAGTCAGAGATTTAATAGGCTTTTGAAATTCCGGCGATAATTCCACGAGCTTGAAAAGCTTGTTCTGTGGGGAAAAAAAATGTCACAGGCTCGAAGAATTGACAAAAGATTGGTTTGTGTTTATTTTTCTTCTGGTCTTCAGTTTTCGTCTACGTACCTGATAGTCCAAATATTCTTTGCCGTACAAATTCAATTTCATTGATTTCCAATCGAAGCTTGCCCGCTTTCTGTAAGACTCGAGGGGCCCCTTCGATAGATCGCGTATCAATTCTTTCATCTTCATTGTACTTGCACTCGAGGTACTGATGACAGTTGAACGTTTGTAATAATAAAAAATACAAGAAAAAATTACAATGTGTGAAATTTTGTACTGATGGACCGTACTGTGTCAAATTCCTTTTTTATTTTTTGTATTTTTAATAAATAAACATGAATTTTCACGTTTTACAAGAAAAAAAATCGTTAAAAAATGAAAAAAACGGCTATTTCTCGAAAACAATTGAGAGTTGCGTTTTCTCTTTTACAGGGTCCATTGCTATTGGGAAGTACATTACTCTCGCAAAGGGGCGTCAAAATCGGTGACCCGAATTTCGCGCCCTCCCCATTTTGGACCGTAGTTTTAGTTAACCTACCCTGCGATTCCCTAACAGGAGCCCGGTCTGTTTGTAGTAAAAATAAAAAAATACAAGAAAAAATTACAATGCGTGAAATTTCATACTGATAGTCCGTACTGTGGTAAATTAATTTTTTATTTCTTGTATTTTCAATAAATAAATATGAATTTTCACGTTTTACAAGAAAAAAATCGATATAAAATGAAAACAAAACGGCTATTTCTCGAGAACAATCGAGAGTTGCGTTTTCTCCTTTACAGGGTCCATTGCTATTGGGAAGTACATTACTCTCGCAAAGGGGCGTCAAAATCGGTGACCCGAATTTCGCGCCCTCCCCTTTTCGGATCCCAGTTTTACTCGGGCTACCAACCCTGCCATTCGCTGATAGGGGCCAGGTCTGTCTCTGACGAAAATTCCTACTAGGGAATCCACGAATAATCCATTGAAGGCCCCGAATTGTATCAGGCCCTGTCTATTTTCCCTACGGGCAAGCACTCATCCATAATTACACACAAGTGCACGAGTGCACACAATTGCCCGCTTCGATACTGTTGAATAGTAAGCCTTTTTGCCCTCATATTTATCGATCTGTATTTATGTATTCCATCAATTATTTCGTAGAAAGCTCACGCTATTTTGTCAAGCGCTCTAACAGCCAATTTGCATGTACGATTAACGGACTCTCGAGTATAATCGATTATTCAATATTCCAGCAAGATCTACTTCGAACTTGATTTTCTTGGATTATTCTAATTTATGTTTGATTGCAACTTCGATTCGGCTGAGATGCATACCAATCTAACGTCCTCGGTGAATGTAGAGTTTTACGTACGCTTCGCGTGCGTAAAATCCCCATTTTTACACCGCGTACAATAAAATATCGTACAATACTCGACAAAAAAAAAAACGTTTTCTAGCCTCGCGTGATTGCAACACTCGTTGAAAAAAAGTTTTTGCGTCCTTGTGACATAATGTACTATTTTGTCCCACAAGTGTGATGGAAATTTTTCAAAAAATACACCAACATTTTTGTACTTATGTTTTCGGGGTCGCTGAATCCAAATTTGATATCGAATTTTGGAAATTCAAAATTTTCGGATTTTTTTTGTTATCCTTTCATTTTCGTGATTTTCATTATCAAGTGTAATCCTTGATCACTAAGCTTGAAATTCGTCAAGTATGGTGACGTTTATAGTGATCTTCGTGCTGTCCATAAAGATTGCATGCGCGACTCAAGGACGGTAAGTGGTTCGAACAATCTGAACTTTCAAGTCTATGGGCGGTATTCATAGTCGGGTCTTATTTTCCAAGATCGTTTTGAGCACAGTCTTGAGACGCAAGCTAGATTCATAAACGTCGAATAAGATGATCTCGAGATATAAAGACCGCCTTAGCGAAGATGATCTTGTTCAAGACACAACTTGACTAGTTTCATAGTTCCGTCTTAATCTATTGGGAGTACAAATTAATTCGGTCCGTTTTCAAGAGATGGCTCTGGCTGTTATGAATGTTTCATAGTGACAGCGGGATTTCGGTGGTTTCAGAGAGGTTAGACATCTGTCAATAACATTCAGTCTATATCGCTTTGAGTTCCAATAAAAACCTTGTTTACTTTTACTGTGTTGAATATGTGAAATTTTGTGTTAACTAAGCAGCATTTGCGGGAAGTTTTACTTTTCTGCTTTAAGAAGATTCTTGATCAATAAGTTCATCTTTGTGAAGACAGTCTCAAGAGTCGACTTGAGACCAGGACTATGAATACCGCCCTATGAAATTCATTTATATCGCTTTTACAGTTTAGGAAATGGAAAATTGTGCGAACGCGTGAAGCAGCAACCGATCGAAGAATTGATCGAGAGACTTATCGGGGAAATGTCCGAACGCAGCGAATGCATGGTATTCGCTGTTGACGCTTATTATCGAGGATTGATAAGTTTTCACAAAATACGAAGAACATCAATCGTGCCAATATACGTGGTAAGATGAGAAAAAAACAAAATAAGGATTACGATATTAATATTTTATGAAAATTGTTCATTTGTGAAAACAGATAGACATTCGAGAAAACGAGATCTTTCGTCCACCGAAAAATCGACTGGAGATCATTCTCAGACAGAGCAAAGCTGCCTCTTGCGATGCGTATGTCATTTTGATCGCTAATGGACATCAAGTCAGGCAATTTTTCAAGTATGCGGAAAAGTAGGTGAAAACTTTCCTTCTGCCGAATGGAATGGACCTCTTGAATTAAAAACAAAAAAAAGAATAATTCTGGAAGAATCGATTATTGACAAAAATTTGGCATAAATTTAGCACGTTCTTCTCTCATAATTTGAGATAGCACGTTCTTCTATCACAATTTGAGATAGCACGTTCTTCTCTCATAATTTGAGATAGCACGTTCTTCTATCACAATTTGGGATAGCACGTTCTTCTATCACAATTTGAGATAGCACGTTCTTCTATCACAATTTGAGATAGCACGTTCTCCTCTCATAATTTGAGATAGCACGTTCTTCTATCACAATTTGAGATAGCACGTTCTCCTATCACAATTTGAGATAGCACGTTCTTCTATCACAATTTGGGATAGCACGTTCTCCTATCACAATTTGAGATAGCACGTTCTTCTATCACAATTTGAGATAGCACGTTCTTCTCTCATAATTTGAGATAGCACGTTCTTCTATCACAATTTGAGATAGCACGTTCTCCTATCACAATTTGAGATAGCACGTTCTTCTATCACAATTTGGGATAGCACGTTCTCCTATCACAATTTGAGATAGCACGTTCTTCTATCACAATTTGAGATAGCACGTTCTTCTCTCATAATTTGAGATAGCACGTTCTTCTATCACAATTTGGGATAGCACGTTCTTCTATCACAATTTGAGATAGCACGTTCTCCTATCGCAATTCGAGATAGCACGTTCTTCTCTCATAATTTGAGATAGCACGCTCTTCTATCACAATTTGAGATAGCACGTTCTTCTATTACAATTTGAGATAGCACGTTCTCCTATCACAATTTGAGATAGCGCGTTCTTCTATCACAATTTGGGATAGCACGTTCTTCTATCACAATTTGGGATAGCACGTTCTTCTATCACAATTTGAGATAGCACGTTCTTCTATCACAATTTGAGATAGCACGTTCTCCTATCACAATTCGAGATAGCACGTTCTTCTCTCATAATTTGAGATAGCACGTTCTTCTATCACAATTTGAGATAGCACGTTCTTCTATCACAATTTGGGATAGCACGTTCTTCTCTCATAATTTGAGATAGCACGTTCTTCTATCACAATTGGGGATAGCACGTTCTTCTATCACAATTTGAGATAGCACGTTCTCCTATCACAATTTGAGATAGCACGTTCTTCTATCACAATTTGGGATAGCACGTTCTTCTATCACAATTTGAGATAGCACGTTCTTCTCTCATAATTTGAGATAGCACGTTCTTCTATCACAATTTGAGATAGCATGTTCTTCTATCACAATTTGGGATAGCACGTTCTTCTATCACAATTTGAGATAGCACGTTCTTCTCTCATAATTTGAGATAGCACGTTCTTCTATCACAATTTGAGATAGCACGTTCTCCTATCACAATTTGAGATAGCACGTTCTTCTATCACAATTTGGGATAGCACGTTCTCCTATCACAATTTGAGATAGCACGTTCTTCTATCACAATTTGAGATAGCACGTTCTTCTCTCATAATTTGAGATAGCACGTTCTTCTATCACAATTTGCGATAGCACGTTCTCCTATCACAATTTGAGATAGCACGTTCTTCTATCACAATTTGGGATAGCACGTTCTTCTATCACAATTTGAGATAGCACGTTCTCCTATCACAATTCGAGATAGCACGTTCTTCTATCACAATTTGGGATAGCACGTTCTTCTATCACAATTTGAGATAGCACGTTTTCCTATCACAATTCGAGATAGCACGTTCTCCTATCACAATTTGAGATGGCACGTTCTTCTATCACAATTTGAGATAGCACGTTCTCCTATCACAATTTGAGATAGCACGTTCTTCTATCACAATTTGGGATAGCACGTTCTTCTATCACAATTTGAGATAGCACGTTCTCCTATCACAATTCAAGATAGCACGTTCTACTATCACAATTTGGGATAGCACGTTCTTCTATCACAATTTGAGATAGCACGTTCTTCTATCACAATTTGAGATAGCACGTTTTTCTCTCATAATTTGAGATAGCACGTTCTTCTATCACAATTTGAGATAGCACGTTTTCCTATCACAATTTGAGATAGCACGTTCTTCTATCACAATTTGGGATAGCACGTTCTTCTATCACAATTTGAGATAGCACGTTCTCCTATCACAATTCGAGATAGCACGTTCTTCTCTCATAATTTGAGATAGCACGTTCTTCTATCACAATTTGAGATAGCACGTTCTTCTATCACAATTTGAGATAGCACGTTCTTCTCTCATAATTTGAGGTAGCACGTTCTTCTATCACAATTTGAGATAGCCCGTTCTTCTATCACAATTTGAGATAGCACGTTCTTCCATACTACCGTCGATCTGTTGTCTGAAATTCGCATTTCATACTTGTACACCTGGTAAAGTGAACATTGTAAAGGGATTTGTTTGGGTTTGTTTGGAATCCAATTCTTCATTAATCAGCATTACGTTTAGTGAAAGATTGATCAACACTCGTGGTATATTCTTGCTGATACACGACCGGAGGCTCTTCGTTGAAGCAATGAAGCGTCTTTGGAACCGAATAACAAATGTCGTCTTCATACGACGTTTCAACGTCGCGAAGCATCGTTCCGGCGAGCGTATTTCACACGAACCTATCAATCTCGATACTTTTCATTATCCTGTGAGAGGAAAGAGTATTGTCGTCACGCGTTACCTCGATACTTGGCATCGTGGCAAGTTTCGTTACGGATTGGATCACTTTGTCACGAAGACGCGGGACTTGCGTAAAACAGTACTGAAGACAGCGGTATTCGAGCATATACCAGCAGTCACTGGATCAGCTGGAAGAGTCTTTCAGCGATTTGAAGACGTGAAAACGAGTCAAGAGTACGATGGTCGTAGGGGCGATGCGCTTGGAATAGAATTCGAGCTCGTACGTGTATTGGAGGATAAATTGAACTTCGTGGCGGAATTTTACGAGCCGCCTGGCGTTCAATCAACGCGCTGGGGTAGACGCGGTGAAAATGATAGCTTCGATGGACTGCTTGGCGAAGCTGTGGCTGGTAACGCGGCTTTTTTCATCGGTGATCTTTATTATACACTTGGACACGAACGATTGTTGGATCTTTCGATTCCTTACAATACGGAATGCTTGACGTTTCTCACACCGGAAGCACTCACCGACAACTCATGGAAGCTTTTGCTCGTACCTTTCAGGTGGACTATTTGTTTTTTAACCGTGACAAGGAGGAAAAGATATTTGCAAGGGTGTCTATCAGTGTTGGGCAACATTTAATTGTTGGGCTAACTAAAGCTTAACAATTAATTCATTGTTAAACATGTTTATAGGAATTAACAATTGATTGATTGTAATTTTGAAAAGTCACGATTAACAATTGATTAATTGTAATTGTGAAAATTCAGGATTATCAATTAATTTATTGTAATTGTCAGAACTCAGGATTATAAATTAATTAATTGTAATTGTGAGAACTCAGGATTAACAATTAATTAATTGTAATTGTGAAAAGTCACGATTAACAATTAATTAATTGTAATTGTGAGAAACCAGGATTAACAATTAATTAATTGTAATTGTGAGAAATCAGGATTGACAATTAATTAATTGTAATTGTGAGAACTCAGGATTAACAGTTAATTAATTGTAATTGTGAAAAGACACGATTAACAATTAATTCATTGTAATTGTGAAAACTAACGACTAACAATTAATTAATTGTAATTGTGAAAACTCACGATTGATAATTAATGAATTGTAATTGTGAAAAGTCATGATTAACAATTAATTAATTGTAATTTTGAAAAGTCGCGATTAAAAATTAATTAATTGTAATTGTGAATACTCACGATTAACAATTAATTAATTGTAATTGTGAAGACTCACGATTAACAATTGATTAATTGTAATTGTGAAATTCACGATTAACAATTAATTAATTGTAATTGTAAAAAGTTACGATTAACAATTAATTAATTGTAATTATGAAAAATTACGATTAACAATTAATTGTAATTGTGAAAACTCACGATTAAAAATTAATTAATTGTAGTTGTGAAAACTCACGATTAACAGTTAATTAATTGTAATTGTGAAAAGACACGATTAACAATTAATTCATTGTAATTGTGAAAAGTCACGATTAACAATTAATTAATTGTAATTGTGAAAAGTCACGATTAACAATTCATTAATTGTAATTGTGAAAACTCAGAATTAACAATTAATTAGTTGTAATTGTGAAACCTAACGACTAACAATTAATTAATTGTAATTGTGAAAACTCACGATTGATAATTAATGAATTGTAATTGTGAAAAGTCATGATTAACAATTAATTAATTGTAATTTTGAAAAGTCGCGATTAAAAATTAATTAATTGTATTTGTGAAAAGTCACGATTAACAATTAATTAATTGTAATTGTGAAAACGCACGATTGACAATTAATTAATTGTAATTGTGAATACTCACGATTAACAATTAATTAATTGTAATTGTGAAGACTCACGATTAACAATTGATTAATTGTAATTGTGAAATTCGCGATTAACAATTAATTAATTGTAATTGTGAAAAGTTACGATTAACAATTAATTAATTGTAATTATGAAAAATTACGATTAACAATTAATTGTAATTGTGAAAACTCACGATTAAAAATTAATTAATTGTAGTTGTGAAAACTTACGATTAACAATTAATTAATTGTAATTGTGAGAACTCACGATTAACAATTAATTAATTGTAAATTGTGAAAACTCACGATTAACAATTAATTAATTATAAATGTAAAAACTAACGATTAACAATTAATGAATTGTAATTGTGAATAGTCACGATTAACAATTAATTAATTGTAAATTGTGAAAACTCAGGATTAACAATTAATTAATTGTAATTGTGAAAAGTCACGATTAACAATTAATTAATTGTAATTGTGAGAAATCAGGATTAACAATTAATTAATTGTAATTGTGAGAAATCAGGATTGACAATTAATTAATTGTAATTGTGAGAACTCAGGATTAACAGTTAATTAATTGTAATTGTGAAAAGACACGATTAACAATTAATTCATTGTAATTGTGAAAAGTCACGATTAACAATTAATTAATTGTAATTGTGAAAAGTCACGATTAACAATTAATTAATTGTAATTGTGAAAACTCAGAATTAACAATTAATTAGTTGTAATTGTGAAAACTAACGACTAACAATTAATTAATTGTAATTGTGAAAACTCACGATTGATAATTAATGAATTGTAATTGTGAAAAGTCATGATTAACAATTAATTAATTGTAATTTTGAAAAGTCGCGATTAAAAATTATCTAATTGTATTTGTGAAAAGTCACGATTAACAATTAATTAATTGTAATTGTGAAAACGCACGATTGACAATTAATTAATTGTAATTGTGAATACTCACGATTAACAATTAATTAATTGTAATTGTGAACACTCACGATTAACAATTGATTAATTGTAATTGTGAAATTCACGATTAACAATTAATTAATTGTAATTGTGAAAAGTTACGATTAACAATTAATTAATTGTAATTATGAAAAATTACGATTAACAATTAATTGTAATTGTGAAAACTCACGATTAAAAATTAATTAATTGTAGTTGTGAAAACTCACGATTAACAATTAATGAATTGTAATTGTGAGAACTCACGATTAACAATTAATTAATTGTAAATTGTGAAAACTCACGATTAACAATTAATTAATTATAAATGTAAAAACTAACGATTAACAATTAATGAATTGTAATTGTGAAAAGTCATGATTAACAATTAATTAATTGTAATTTTGAAAAGTCGCGATTAAAAATTAATTAATTGTATTTGTGAAAAGTCACGATTAACAATTAATTAATTGTAATTGTGAAAACTCATGATTGACAATTAATCAATTGTAATTGTGAATACGCACGATTAACAATTAATTAATTGTAATTGTGAAGACTCATGATTAACAATTGATTAATTGTAATTGTGAAATTTACGATTAACAATTAATTAATTGTAATTGTGAAAATTTACGATTAACAATTAATTAATTGTAATTATAAAAAATTACGATTAACAATTAATTGTAATTGTGAAAACTCACGGTTAAAAATTAATTAATTGTAATTGTGAAAACTCACGATTAACAATTAATTAATTGTAATTGTGAGAACTCACGATTAACAATTAATTAATTGTAAATTGTGAAAACTCACGATTAACAATTAATTAATTATAAATGTAAAAACTCACGATTAACAATTAATTAATTATAAATGTAAAAACTAACGATTAACAATTAATGAATTGTAATTGTGAAAAGTCATGATTAACAATTAATTTATTGTAATTGTGAAAGGTCACGATTAACAATTAATTAATTGTAAATTGTGAAAACTCAGGATTAACAATTAATTAATTGTAATTGTGAAAACTCCGATTGACAATTAATTAATTGTAATTGTGAAAACTCACGATTAACAATTCATTATTTGTAATTGTGAAAACTCACGATTAACAATTAATTAATTTTAATTGTGAAAACTCACGATTAACAATTAATTAATTGTTAATTGTGAAAACTCACGATTGAGAAAAAAATTGTCTCCAAAAGGACACACTTTTTAAAAACTTTTTTGTATTAATTTTTTATTTATTTTATTTTTATTAAAAAATAACCTGAATTTAAGAAAAAAACATAATACATTGGTTTATATTTTTGGCAGATTGTACACTTGGATAGCCGTCATTTTCACCCTTATTTTGGGCGCTTACACACTTCATTTTTTTGCTCTAACTTACCAAAAATATGTAAGTTTCGATGGTAAGGAAATAAAGACGGAAGTAATGTGTCGAGCGATACAAAATTATCATGGAAAGACGGAAAAAAAATTGTCAAAAGTGGAGAAATCTGTCAAGAGCTTGGAACTATTTACCGAGACTGGTAACAGTGTCTTGTACACGTACAGTATGTTACTGCAGGTCTCACTACCGAGGATACCGTCACCTTGGGCCGTGAGAGTTTTCATTGGATGGTGGTGGTTTTACGGTATACTTGTGACAGTTGCCTATAGAGCGAGCATGACAGCTACTCTGGCCAATCCCATAGGCAGGTGAGGGTCATTGAAAAAGCGTACTTCGCAAATGATTGAGGAGTTTGGGTTTCGGGACAGCTTATCTTTAGGGAAAGTGTCTTACATACTCCTTATAGTCCAGTAAAAGAGACGAAAACCCAGCACTTTTTTAGCGTAGAATTAGAATTTTTGACTGAAGCTAGATGGTTGAATACTAAAAGTAATCCCAATGAAATTTTGCCCCTCAACTCGCGCCAATCCTAAGAAATAGGGGTTGAAAACTTAAAAATCGCCGTATCTCGATAATTAATAGCCCGATGAAAAAATGTTTCGAACAAAAGTTGTTTGGAATAATTAAATACGTATAAAGTTATCTGACGTCCAATCTTCTATCTTTGAAAATAGCGGAACAAAAACGGTTTTAAAATTCGGGTTTGCTTGAAAATGTATCCTCCGCGTGAGCACCACTGACCGAGACAAGGAGATAAACGCACCGAGTGTGAGGAAGCGTGGCTGCGAGTGCGAGCGGTACGGACACATAGGATGTCTCTTTTTTTCCAGTGGTGCGCAACTAGTAAATTCGCTAACTTTGTGACGTTAAAACGGACATTAAAAAAGGCTGAAAATTTGTTTTCTCTCGCTAGAAATATAGAGGAACTTATCCTGATTCGATATCTATCGAACAATTTTTTTTTTTAAATATATAAATATTTTTTTACGATTTTCTAAAGATGTACTGTTTTCGCATCAGTCCCGAATTTTCTAATCGTTTTTGTGCCGCTATTTTCAAAGATAGGAGGTTGGACTTTAGATAACTTTATACGTATTTTATTACTCCAAACAACTTTTGTTTGAAACATTTTTTGATCGGGCTATTAATTATCGAGATACGGTGATTTTTAAGTTTTCAACCCCTATTTCTTAGGGTTGGGGTGAGTTTTTGTGCGCTATTTTCAAAGATAGGGGGTTAGACTTTAGATAACTTTATACGTATTTTATTATTCCAAACAACTTTTGTTTGAAACATTTTTTGATCAGGCTATTAATTATCGAGATACGGTGATTTTTAAGTTTTCAACACCCATTTGTTAGGGTTGGGGCGAGTTTTTGTGCCGCTATTTTCAAAGATAGGGGATGGACTTTACATAACTTTATACGTATTTTATTATTCCAAACAACTTTTTTTGAAACATTTTTTGATCAGGCTATTAATTATCGAGATACGGTGATTTTTAAGTTTTCAACCCCTATTTCTTAGGATTGGGGCGAGTATTGTGCCGCTATTTTCAAAGATAGGGGGTTGGACTTTAGATAACTTTATACGTATTTTATTATTCCAAACAACTTTTGTTTGAAATATTTTTTGATCGGGCTATTAATTATCGGGATACGGTGATTTTTAAGTTTTCAACCCCTATTTTTTAGGGTTGGGACGAGTTAAGGGGCAAAATTTCATTGGGGGTTAGTTTCAGTATGCAACCATCTAGCTTCCGAAAACGCCGTAAAAATAAGAAAGCGAAGTGTCTGGTTTACTGATATTTATTATTTACTTAGAGTGACGATAGACACCATAGCAGAACTCGCAAAGAGTCGAACAGCCGTCGGTGGATGGAACGACGAGCAGAGAGAACTCTTTTTATCATCGTCCGACGAAGATGTGCGACAAATTGGGGAAAAATTCGAACTGACGAGCAACGAAGAAGAGGCTATCGCACGTGTCGCTAATGGAACTTTTTGCTATTACGAGAATATTTACGTTTTGAGACAGGCTCGTGCAATAAGACAGAAATTGGAATACACACGTATGCGTAATGCAACGAAACGCGACGAGGCGTCTAACGACCGAGACTTGCATATTATGAAAGAATGTCTCATTGACATGCCAGTGTCACTAGGAATGGACAAAAATTCTCCCCTCAAACCACAAGTCAATCGAGTGGTAAATTATTTCACAAACGTCTGGAGCTTGCTGGAGACCAAAAAACTAAATGCATGTAGACAATTGACATTCTGTTGACAATTGACAGCCGAGCAATTTGTTTTTCAAGTATAAATATATAAATATAAATATTTTGATAAATATTTATTATATAAGTATATAATATAAATTATATATATAATATATAATTTATATTATATTATATATTTATATATAATATTAAATTTTATATTGAATAAATATTTATAGTGATAAATAATTAACAAATATTTGTAGTGATAAATATTGACATTGACAGACATAATATTGACATTGACAGATATAATATTGACAGCTGAGCAATTTTATTCCAAGTATAAATATTTATAGTGATAAATATTGGCATTGACAGATACAATATTGGTATTGACAAGATATAATATTGACATTGACCGATATAATATTGACAACCGATCAATTTGTTTTCCAAGTATAAATATTTATAGTGATAAATATTTTAATAAATATTTATAGTGATAAATATTGACTTTGACAGATATAATATTGACAGTCGAGCAATTTGTTTTCCAAGTATAAATATTTATAGTGATAAATATTGGCCTTGACAGATATAATATTGACAGCCGAGCAATTTGTTTTCCAAGTATAAATATTTATAGTGATAAATATCTTAATAAATATATATAGTGATAAATATTGACATTGACAGGTATAATATTGACATTGACAGATATAATATTGACAGTCGAGCAATTTGTTGTCCAAGTATAAATATTTATAGTGATATTTTAATAAATGTATATAGTGATAAATATTGACATTGACCGTAATATTGACAGCCGAGCAATTTGTTTTCCAAGTATAAACATTTGTAGTGATAAATATTTTAATAAATATATATAGTGATAAATATTGACATTGACAGGTATAATATTGACATTGACAGATATAATATTGACAGCCGAGCAATTTGTTTTCCAAGTATAAATACTTATAGTGATAAATATCTTAATAAATATATATAGTGATAAATATTGACATTGACAGGTATAATATTGACATTGACAGATATAATATTGACAGTCGAGCAATTTGTTGTCCAAGTATAAATATTTATAGTGATAAATATCTTAATAAATATATATAGTGATAAATATTGACATTGACAGATATAATATTGACAGTCGAGCAATTTGTTGTCCAAGTATAAATATTTATAGTGATATCTTAATAAATATATATAGTGATAAATATTGACATTGACCGTAATATTGACAGCCGAGCAATTTGTTTTTCAAATTTAAATATTTATAGTGATAAATATTGACATTGACAGATATAATATTGACAGGCGAGCAATTTGTTGTCCAAGTATAAATATTTATAGTGATATCTTAATAAATATATATAGTGATAAATATTGACATTGACAGATATAATATTGACAGCCGAGCAATTTGTTTTCCAAGTATAAATATTTATAGTGATAAATATCTTAATGAATATATATAGTGATAAATATTGACATTGACAGGTATAATATTGACATTGACAGATATAATATTGACAGGCGAGCAATTTGTGGTTCCAAGTATAAATATTTATAGTGATATTTTAATAAATATATAGTGTGATAAATATTGGCCTTGACAGATATAATATTGACAGCCGAGCAATTTGTTTTCCAAGTATAAATATTTATAGTGATAAATATCTTAATAAATATATATAGTGATCAATATTGACATTGACAGCTGTAATATTGACATTGACCGATATAATATTGACAGCCGAGCAATTTGTTTTCCAAGTATAAATATTTATAGTGATAAATATCTTAATGAATATATATAGTGATAAATATTGACATTGACAGGTATAATATTGACATTGACAGATATAATATTGACAGGCGAGCAATTTTGTTTCCAAGTATAAATATTTATAGTAATATATATCTCAATAAATATATATATAGTGATAAATATTGACATTGACAGGTATAATATTGACATTGACAGATATAATATTGACAGTCGAGCAATTTGTTTTCCAAGTATAAATATTTTAATAAATATATATAGTGATAAATATTGACATTGACCGATATAATATTGACAGCCGAGCAATTTTTTTTCCAAATTTAAATCATTCATAATGATAAATATTGACATTGACAGATATAATATTGACAGCCGAGCAATTTGTTGCTCGAGTATAAATATTTATAGTAACAAATGCTTTAATATTTTAATGAATATTTATAGTGATCAATATTTTAATAAATATTTACACTAATATGTTAATAAATATTTATAGTGATATTTGGCTTTTTTTTTTGTTTTTTCTTTTTTTTCCAGTTACGACGAGTCATAGAAGCTGGCTTCGTGACCAAGTGGTTGAGCGACGTTACCGAATGGCCGAAGATCGTGGAGCTAAGATTCAAATCGCCCCCTGTACAGACGCTTGTGAACCTCCACAAGCTTCACGGAGCTTTCGTTGCTTTGGGAATTGGTTACGTTTTGAGTCTCGTTGCTCTCGCGACGGAGATGATTCACTGGAAATACGTCGTACTGAGAAATCCTTCTTACGACAAATATCAAAAGGACGTGTATTACGCAAAGCGTAGGAAACTTTGAAGATTGTTTAAAAAAAAAAAATACGTGCCTACTCGATCGTACCGAGTACGCGATCAAAACAAAACACACTCAGCACGCGCATTGTCGCGATTGCACCGAACGACTGAACGTCCGATCGCATCGAGATCTTCAATGAGCAATCGTTAATTACGACGGTGGCGAACAGAAGGGGGTGGGGGGGGGGGGGGGAGACAGCGACGCGCTAGATAACGGATCTACCGAGCAGAGTAACATAATATCGAGCAGAGAGGGCGCCACCGTAAGGTCACAGATAGCATTATCGACCGGAGATCCAAAAGTATTTACCGCGCGAGCTCTTTGGGCTGCGACTCACTTTTAAGGCGGGAGAATCATGTAAACAAGCGTTTTTTTTACGAATTTAAATAATTAACAATTTACGAACTTAAATAAGTGATAATTTAAGAAATTGAATAAGTAATGATTTACGTAATAAGTTTACGTAAGGAAAAAAGTAATAATTTAAGAAATTTAATAAGTTATAATTTACTAAATTTAATAAGTAATAATTTACGAAATTTCATAAGTAATCATTTATGGAATTTAATAAGTAACAATTTACGAAATTTAATAAGTAACAATTTATGAAATTTAATAAGTATTAATTTACGCAATTTAATAAGTAATAAGTTACGTAAGAAAATAAGTAATAATTTAAAAAATGTAATATGTAATAATTTACGAAATTTAATAAGTTATAATTTACAAAATTTAATAAGTAATAATTTACGAAATTTAATAAGTAATAATTTACGAAATTTAATAAGTATTTTATTCACGAAATGTAATAAGTAATAATTTAAAAAAATTAATAAGTAATAATTTACGAAATTTAATAAGTAATAATTCACGAAATGTAATAAGTAATAATTTATGAAATTTAATAAGTTATAAGTCACGAAATGTAATAAGTAATAATTTAAAAAATTTAATAAGTAATAATTTAAGAAATTCAATAAGTTATAATTTACAAAATTTAATAAGGAATAATTTGCGTAATAAGTTACGTAAGAAAATAAGTAATAATTTAAGAAATTTAATAAGTAATTATTCACGAAATGTAATAAGTAATAATTTAAAAAATTTAATAAGTAATAATTTACGAAATTTAATAAGTAATAATTTATGAAATTTAATAAGTTATAAGTCACGAAATGTAATAAGTAATAATTTAAAAAATTTAATAAGTAATAATTTACGAAATTTAATAAGTAATAATTCACGAAATGTAATAATTAATAATTTGCGTAATAAGTTACGTAAGAAAATAAGTAATAATTTAAGAAATTTAATAAGTTATAATTTACAAAATTTAATAAGTAATAATTTACGAAATTTAATAAGTAATAATTTACGAAATTTAATAAGTAATTATTCACGAAATGTAATAAGTAATAATTTACGTAAGAAAATAAGTAATAATTTACGAAATTCAATAAGTAATAATTTATGAAATGTAATAAGTAATAATTTATGAAATTTAATAAGTAATAAGTCACGAAATGTAATAAGTAATAATTTACAAAATTTAATAAGTAATAATTGACGAAATTTCGTAAATAATCATTTATGAAATTTAATAAGTAATAATTTACGAAATTTAATAAGTAATAATTCACGAAATGTAATAAGTAATAATTTAAGAAATTTAATAAGTTATAATTTACGAAATTTCATAAGTAATAATTTGCGAAACTTAATATTATGAACTAAAATAAAATACGTAAATTATGAACTAAAAGAAGTAATTATTTACATAATAAGTTACGTAAGAAAATAAGTAATAATTTTTGAAATTTAATAAGTAATAATATACGCAATTTAATAAACAACATCGCAATATCACAATAAATCGTCCCTTACCTGTGGCCGCGAAAAAAAAAAAAAAACTTTCTGCACCAAATGGAAATTGTTTTTTTTTATTCCACAAATACACCAAAATAATTCTACTTGTTTTTGCGGCTCGCTGAATCCAAATTTGATATCGAATTTTGATAATTCAAAATGACTTCTTGTATATCGAGCCAAACAAAAAATGAAGTAAAATAAGTGTCGTTACCTCAGCGCATTGATTTATTAACTGATCGCGTAGCTCGAACCCAAACAAACCCAAACAAGCATAAAAAGCAACAAGTATCTCAGAGTCCTCGGAGTCTATATTGATTTATTCACTGATCACGTAGCTCGAACATTGAAAAAAAAAAAATTCGAGTGTAAACGATTATCGTAAAATCGGGTGTAAACGATAAGGCGAAAAAAAAAGAAATCTACAATTGTCGAGGATGCCGAGAAAAATGCAAGATCACTGAGCAAATAGAATGCTATAATCGCCGGAAATAAAAAAATATATATGTATATATGTATATGTGTTATCGGTTCACGACGAGTGAAAGTAACGTTCTGAAGCGAACTCGTCTCATTTCATGCCGACTCATTATAGGCAAAAAATATTTGTGTATCGTTGATTCGCTGCATTATTCAGCGTCTTCAGCGACAGGGGAGTGAGGGGGCCGTTTGTCTTAATTTTTACGAAAATAGTTGCATAACGCATTCTGCGTCCTTTGGACGCGCACGGTGGAGTGGGGCGGAGCGGGGGGGGGTGACGGTGACACGCATGCGTTGTCCGAATATCTTGACTCTACTTCTGACCTGTGCGCGGCGCTACTCGTCACCTAAATGTAGGCCTCCCTACTGTGTATGAAAATGCCTATGCTTTTTGACCGCTTAGGCTGGTTCTACAATAAGTCGCTTGTCGGTGTCGGATGTCGGGCGCATGCGCTCCTGCGATGTCGCTTGCTGTAAAGTTGGCTTAAACATTGCGGAAGCGCATGCGCGCGATACCCGACGCCGACAACCGACTTATTGTAGAAGCAGCCTTAGATCTTTTAGTTCCACCTGTGGCGCTAGTAGTTACCTCACAATATTCCTTATTGCGCGTGCGCGAGGGCCCCGCAGGACATACAAAACCACCATTATGACTTTTGGAGGTTAAAGCGCATGCGCGCGACATCCGACGCCGACAACCGACTTATTGTAGAACGGGCTTAAGTCGCTTGTCGGTGTCGGATGTCGGGCGCATGCGCTCCTGCGATGTCGCTTGCTGTAAAGTTGGCTTAAACATTGCAGAAGCGCATGCGCGCGACACCCGACGCCGACAACCGACTTATTGTAGAAGCAGCCTTAGATCTTTTAGTTCCACCTGTGGCGCTAGTAGTTACCTTACAATATTCCTTATTGCGCGTGCGCGAGGGCCCCGCAGGACGTACAAAACCACCATTATGACTTTTGGAGGTTAAAGCGCATGCGCGCGACATCCGACGCCGACAACCGACTTATTGTAGAACGGGCTTAAGTCGCTTGTCGGTGTCGGATGTCGGGCGCATGCGCTCCTGCGATGTCGCTTGCTGTAAAGTTGGCTTAAACATTGCGGAAGCGCATGCGCGCGATACCCGACGCCGACAACCGACTTATTGTAGAAGCAGCCTTAGATCTTTTAGTTCCACCTGTGGCGCTAGTAGTTACCTCACAATATTCCTTATTGCGCGTGCGCGAGGGCCCCGCAGGACGTACAAAACCACCATTATGACTTTTGGAGGTTAAAGCGCATGCGCGCGACATCCGACGCCGACAACCGACTTATTGTAGAACGGGCTTAAGTCGCTTGTCGGTGTCGGATGTCGGGCGCATGCGCTCCTGCGATGTCGCTTGCTGTAAAGTTGGCTTAAACATTGCGGAAGCGTATGCGCGCGATACCCGACGCCGACAACCGACTTATTGTAGAAGCAGCCTTAGATCTTTTAGTTCCACCTGTGGCGCTAGTAGTTACCTTACAATATTCCTTATTGCGCGTGCGCGAGGGCCCCGCAGGACGTACAAAACCACCATTATGACTTTTGGAGGTTAAAGCGCATGCGCGCGACATCCGACGCCGATAACCGACTTATTGTAGAACGGGCTTAAGTCGCTTGTCGGTGTCGGATGTCGGGCGCATGCGCTCCTGCGATGTCGCTTGCTGTAAAGTTGGCTTAAACATTGCAGAAGCGCATGCGCGCGATACCCGACGCCGACAACCGACTTATTGTAGAAGCAGCCTTAGATCTTTTAGTTCCACCTGTGGCGCTAGTAGTTACCTCACAATATTCCTTATTGCGCGTGCGCGAGGGCCCCGCAGGACATACAAAACCACCATTATGACTTTTGGAGGTTAAAGCGCATGCGCGACATCCGACGCCGACAACCGACTTATTGTAGAACGGGCTTAAGTCGCTTGTCGGTGTCGGATGTCGGGCGCATGCGCTCCTGCGATGTCGCTTGCTGTAAAGTTGGCTTAAACATTGCAGAAGCGCATGCGCGCGACACCCGACGCCGACAACCGACTTATTGTAGAAGCAGCCTTAGATATTTTAGTTCCACCTGTGGCGCTAGTAGTTACCTTACAATATTCCTTATTGCGCGTGCGCGAGGGCCCCGCAGGACGTACAAAACCACCATTATGACTTTTGGAGGTTAAAGCGCATGCGCGCGACATCCGACGCCGACAACCGACTTATTGTAGAACGGGCTTAAGTCGCTTGTCGGTGTCGGATGGCGGGCGCATGCGCTCCTGCGATGTCGCTTGCTGTAAAGTTGGCTTAAACATTGCAGAAGCGCATGCGCGCGACACCCGACGCCGACAACCGACTTATTGTAGAAGCAGCCTTAGATCTTTTAGTTCCACCTGTGGCGCTAGTAGTTACCTTACAATATTCCTTATTGCGCGTGCGCGAGGGCCCCGCAGGACGTACAAAACCGCCATTATGACTTTTGGAGGTTAAAGCGCATGCGCGCGACATCCGACGCCGACAACCGACTTATTGTAGAACGGGCTTAAGTCGCTTGTCGGTGTCGGATGTCGGGCGCATGCGCTCCTGCGATGTCGCTTGCTGTAAAGTTGGCTTAAACATTGCAGAAGCGCATGCGCGCGACACCCGACGCCGACAACCGACTTATTGTAGAAGCAGCCTTAGATATTTTAGTTCCACCTGTGGCGCTAGTAGTTACCTTACAATATTCCTTATTGCGCGTGCGCGAGGGCCCCGCAGGACGTACAAAACCACCATTATGACTTTTGGAGGTTAAAGCGCATGCGCGCGACATCCGACGCCGACAACCGGCTTATTGTAGAACGGGCTTAAGTCGCTTGTCGGTGTCGGATGTCGGGCGCATGCGCTCCTGCGATGTCGCTTGCTGTAAAGTTGGCTTAAACATTGCAGAAGCGCATGCGCGCGACACCCGACGCCGACAACCGACTTATTGTAGAAGCAGCCTTAGATATTTTAGTTCCACCTGTGGCGCTAGTAGTTACCTTACAATATTCCTTATTGCGCGTGCGCGCGGGCCCCGCACGAGGCGTACAAAACCACCGTTATGACTTTTGGAGGTTAAAGCGCATGCGCGCGACATCCGACGCCGACAACCGACTTATTGTCGAACGGGCTTAAGTCGCTTGTCGGTGTCGGATGTCGGGCGCATGCGCTCCTGCGATGTCGCTTGCTGTAAAGTTGGCTTAAACATTGCAGAAGCGCATGCGCGCGACACCCGACGCCGACAACCGACTTATTGTAGAAGCAGCCTTAGATATTTTAGTTCCACCTGTGGCGCTAGTAGTTACCTTACAATATTCCTTATTGCGCGTGCGCGAGGGCCCCGCAGGACGTACGAAACCACCATTATGACTTTTGGAGGTTAAAGCGCATGCGCGCGACATCCGACGCCGACAACCGACTTATTGTAGAACGGGCTTAAGTCGCTTGTCGGTGTCGGATGTCGGGCGCATGCGCTCCTGCGATGCCGCTTGCTGTAAAGTTGGCTTAAACATTGCAGAAGCGCATGCGCGCGACACCCGACGCCGACAACCGACTTATTGTAGAAGCAGCCTTAGATCTTTTAGTTCCACCTGTGGCGCTAGTAGTTACCTTACAATATTCCTTATTGCGCGTGCGCGAGGGCCCCGCAGGACGTACAAAACCACCATTATGACTTTTGGAGGTTAAAGCGCATGCGCGCGACATCCGACGCCGACAACCGGCTTATTGTAGAACGGGCTTAAGTCGCTTGTCGGTGTCGGATGTCGGGCGCATGCGCTCCTGCGATGTCGCTTGCTGTAAAGTTGGCTTAAACATTGCAGAAGCGCATGCGCGCGACACCCGACGCCGACAACCGACTTATTGTAGAAGCAGCCTTAGATATTTTAGTTCCACCTGTGGCGCTAGTAGTTACCTTACAATATTCCTTATTGCGCGTGCGCGCGGGCCCCGCACGAGACGTACAAAACCACCGTTATGACTTTTGGAGGTTAAAGCGCATGCGCGCGACATCCGACGCCGACAACCGACTTATTGTCGAACGGGCTTAAGTCGCTTGTCGGTGTCGGATGTCGGGCGCATGCGCTCCTGCGATGTCGCTTGCTGTAAAGTTGGCTTAAACATTGCAGAAGCGCATGCGCGCGACACCCGACGCCGACAACCGACTTATTGTAGAAGCAGCCTTAGATATTTTAGTTCCACCCGTGGCGCTAGTAGTTACCTTACAATATTCCTTATTGCGCGTGCGCGAGGGCCCCGCAGGACGTACAAAACCGCCATTATGACTTTTGGAGGTTAAAGCGCATGCGCGCGACATCCGACGCCGACAACCGACTTATTGTAGAACGGGCTTAAGTCGCTTGGCGGTGTCGGATGTCGGGCGCATGCGCTCCTGCGATGTCGCTTGCTGTAAAGTTGGCTTAAACATTGCAGAAGCGCATGCGCGCGACACCCGACGCCGACAACCGACTTATTGTAGAAGCAGCCTTAGATATTTTAGTTCCACCTGTGGCGCTAGTAGTTACCTTACAATATTCCTTATTGCGCGTGCGCGAGGGCCCCGCAGGACGTAAAAAACCGCCATTATGACTTTTGGAGGTTAAAGCGCATGCGCGCGACACCCGACGCCGACAACCGACTTATTGTAGAACGGGCTTAAGTCGCTTGTCGGTGTCGGATGTCGGGCGCATGCGCTCCTGCGATGTCGCTTGCTGTAAAGTTGGCTTAAACATTGCAGAAGCGCATGCGCGCGACACCCGACGCCGACAACCGACTTATTGTAGAAGCAGCCTTAGATATTTTAGTTCCACCCGTGGCGCTAGTAGTTACCTTACAATATTCCTTATTGCGCGTGCGCGAGGGCCCCGCAGGACGTACAAAACCGCCATTTTGACTTTTGGAGGTTAAATGCGCAATCGATGAAATTTTTTCGTAACCGTGCACCAATGCCGTGCAATTGTGCCAGGTTGTACACCTCAAGCTAACCGCAAAATATTGAAAAGGTGCCTTTTTTTTTATCAACGTACCAGCCGATACTGGCATTCAAAGACACTAAAAAGGACACTACAAAAAAAGCCCTCAAAACCTCCTGGTGGGGCCATCTTTTGTCAAACGGCACCAATTTGTACTCCAAATAAAACTCGACGAAGAAGTCACAAATTGCACGAAATCAGATCGCCAGAGCACTAAAACGTTTCCCTCATGACGAAAACCAAAAGCAGCGCCTTCGGCCGCCAAAAACAAAAACACCTTTATTTTTTTTATTTATTATCCATTTAGCTTCTTTTATTAGATAAAATGTACAATTTTCTATTACACTGTATAAGAAAGCTACAACTCATCCGTTTGACTTTACGCAGCGATGTATGATTCACCATTTTTTTTTTTCGGTCTGCGTCTTCCCTTTTTTTTTTTTATTTTAATATTATTTTTTAATTATAAGACAAATCCTCCAGTGACTAGAGGCGAAAAGATACGAGGATTTCATTTTGTTCGCTTCGTCGTGTTGCCTTTATTCAATTACAAAGAGCGAACACTGGGCCAGGCGGGGGGGCTGGTAGAAGAAAGATCCGTCACCTTATTCAAATTTTGGACTTAGTCCGACAAAAAAAAAAAAAGAGCTCCAAAATTCCCAAGATACCGAAAAGAACGTATTTTCGCCATTTTTTTTTTTGGGCAGAAAAGAGTCGCAACGTTTTGGGCAAAGTGGCAGGAAGGAAAAATGAAGAAGAAGAAGAAGATGGTACCGATAGAAAATCGTTGTGAAACAATTGCAGATTGATGATGAAGTCACCGGAGGAGATGCTTCGTAAAATACAAAGCCAACCATTGGGACAAAGTGGTCGGCAATGCATTCTTCGTTCAACGAAAGTTCAATGCACGCGCATATACTTTCTGTATTCGTAAATGTGAAGAAAAAAAAAAATTTTAACATTAACATTTTAAATATCGCGTAATTAACGCGGGACGGTTTTTTTTTCACTCTTGATACATCTTCGTTGTTGTTGTTTTCTTTTTTTTCCTTTTTCTTTTAATTCTACGAAAGATAATCCGGCGACGGTTCGGCCACGGATTCCGTGGTGAACAATGGATTTGGAAATTCGGGCGGATGCGGCAGCGGTCCGGCGGTCTTCGGCTGACGTCTGTAAGCCATTAGCCAGCAGGAAACGGCAATTGCAACGGCTACGAGTGCCAGCAACGCCGTTATCACGAGGGCTATTACGAAGCCGACCATCGACACGCAAATATCCTCCACTCGTTGCGCAGCTGGGGCTGAAAATAATTAAAAAAAAAAAAAACAATGTTTATTATTATTGAGACGTTTTTTTTTTTTAATTCATTCTTGCTTCGATAGAAATTTTGCAATCGAAACCTTCGACAGCTGAGTTCTATTTTTTTTGTTTCGAGCGTTTAGCAAAGTTGGTACACGGCGAATATGAATTCACGAGTGTGCAATGTGAGAAAGTAATAATTCGAGAATTTTTTTCTACCCTCGGAAACTACCCCCGAATGAAAAAAAAACCACCCCAATCGCTTGAAAACATGTTAATTTCAGTTCCAATCGTTCATTTGTGCCGGAAATTGAGAAAAAGTTCATTTCAGAAGGCGTAGTTGGATTCTGATGAACTTAAGGATCAATCAATCCTTGTGAACTACCCCTCGATTGAGAGAAATTCACCACCCCCCCCCACCACCCCCCCCCCCCCCCCCCCCCGCCCTCCATGGATTCGGAAAAATTCTTTATTTTTATATTGGAGGAAAATAACAATTAAAAATATTGATATATCATTGGTATGGATCTTTGGCCGTGGGTGAATTAAAAGAAGTGATAAAAATTTAAATTCCCTAAATTACCTTCCGCTAGATCCGACGTGTATCTCTCCTCTCTCCTTTCCAATGTTCTTATGAGATTGGACGTGATCGTTATCTCTTCGCGCAATTGTCCATCGAAGCCTTCGGTAACACTGAGGCCAGTGTCGTTTAGCTCACCGTCCACGTCGCGACGTCTTCGACCGAAAGCGTTGTAACCGCGGCAATTTACCTGCGAGCAAAGATGGCCACGATATTCTCTATTAGTTTGGACATTATTTTTAGGGTTCTGTGTGTGTGTGTGTGTGTGTGTGTGTAGTGTAGGGTATATTGTACAATGTAGAAAACGATTGGTTTGAACATTGTACAATGTACAAAATGATTGGTTTGAACATTGTACAATGTGCAAAAGGATTGGTTTGAACATTGTACAATGTGCAAAACGATTGGTTTGGACATTGTACAATGCACAATGTACAAAATGATTGGTTTGGACATTGTACAATGCGCAATGTAGAAAACGATTGGTTTGGACATTGTACAATGTACAAAACGATTGGTTTGAACATTGTACAATGTACAAAACGATTGGTTTGGACATTGTACAATGTGCAAAACGATTGGTTTGGACATTGTACAATGCACAATGTACAAAATGATTGGTTTGGACATTGTACAATGCGCAATGTAGAAAACGATTGGTTTGGACATTGTACAATGTACAAAACGATTGGTTTGAACATTGTACAATGTACAAAACGATTGGTTTGGACATTGTACAATGTGCAAAACGATTGGTTTGGACATTGTACAATGCACAATGTACAAAATGATTGGTTTGGACATTGTACAATGCGCAATGTAGAAAACGATTGGTTTGGACATTGTACAATGTACAAAACGATTGGTTTGAACATTGTACAATGTACAAAACGATTGGTTTGGACATTGTACAATGTGCAAAACGATTGGTTTGGACATTGTACAATGCACAATGTACAAAATGATTGGTTTGGACATTGTACAATGCACAATGTAGAAAACGATTGGTTTGGACATTGTACAATGTACAAAACGATTGGTTTGAACATTGTACAATGTACAAAACGATTGGTTTGGACATTGTACAATGTACAAAACGATTGGTTTGAACATTGTACAATGTGCAAAACGATTGGTTTGAACATTGTACAATGTGCAAAACGATTGGTTTGGACATTGTACAATGCACAATGTACAAAATGATTGGTTTGGACATTGTACAATGCACAATGTAGAAAACGATTGGTTTGGACATTGTACAATGTACAAAGCGATTGGTTTGGACATTGTACAATGTACAAAGCGATTGGTTTGAACATTGTACAATGTGCAAAACGATTGGTTTGGACATTGTACAATGTACAATGTAGAAAACGATTGCTTTGGACATTGTACAATGTACATTGTACAAAACGATTGGTTTGGACTTTGTACAATGTACAATGTACAAAAGGATTGGCTTGAACATTGTACAATGTACAAAACGATTGGTTTGAACATTGTACAATGTGCAAAACGATTGGTTTGGACATTGTACAATGCGCAATGTAGAAAACGATTGGTTTGGACATTGTACAATGTACAAAACGATTGGTTTGAACATTGTACAATGTACAAAACGATTGGTTTGAACATTGTACAATGTGCAAAACGATTGGTTTGGACATTGTACAATGCACAATGTACAAAATGATTGGTTTGGACATTGTACAATGCACAATGTCGAAAACGATTGGTTTGGACATTGTACAATGTACAAAGCGATTGGTTTGAACATTGTACAATGTGCAAAACGATTGGTTTGGACATTGTACAATGTACAATGTAGAAAACGATTGCTTTGGACATTGTACAATGTACATTGTACAAAACGATTGGTTTGGACTTTGTACAATGTACAATGTACAAAAGGATTGGCTTGAACATTGTACAATGTACAAAACGATTGGTTTGAACATTGTACAATGTGCAAAACGATTGGTTTGGACATTGTACAATGCGCAATGTAGAAAACGATTGGTTTGGACATTGTACAATGTACAAAACGATTGGTTTGAACATTGTACAATGTACAAAACGATTGGTTTGAACATTGTACAATGTGCAAAACGATTGGTTTGGACATTGTACAATGCACAATGTACAAAATGATTGGTTTGGACATTGTACAATGCGCAATGTAGAAAACGATTGGTTTGGACATTGTACAATGTACAAAACGATTGCTTTGAACATTGTACAATGTACAAAACGATTGGTTTGAACATTGTACAATGTGCAAAACGATTGGTTTGGACATTGTACAATGCACAATGTACAAAATGATTGGTTTGGACATTGTACAATGCACAATGTAGAAAACGATTGGTTTGGACATTGTACAATGTACAAAACGATTGGTTTGAACATTGTACAATGTACAAAACGATTGGTTTGAACATTGTACAATGTGCAAAACGGTTGGTTTGGACATTGTACAATGCACAATGTACAAAATGATTGGTTTGGACATTGTACAATGCGCAATGTAGAAAACGATTGGTTTGGACATTGTACAATGTACAAAACGATTGGTTTGAACATTGTACAATGTACAAAACGATTGGTTTGAACATTGTACAATGTGCAAAACGATTGGTTTGGACATTGTACAATGCACAATGTACAAAATGATTGGTTTGGACATTGTACAATGCACAATGTAGAAAACGATTGGTTTGGACATTGTACAATGTACAAAACGATTGGTTTGAACATTGTACAATGTACAAAACGATTGGTTTGGACATTGTACAATGTACAAAACGATTGGTTTGAACATTGTACAATGTGCAAAACGATTGGTTTGGGCATTGTACAATGTACAATGTAGAAAACGATTGCTTTGGACATTGTACAATGTACAATGTACAAAATGATTGGTTTGGACATTGTACAATGCACAATGTAGAAAACGATTGGTTTGGACATTGTACAATGTACAAAGCGATTGGTTTGGACATTGTACAATGTACAAAGCGATTGGTTTGAACATTGTACAATGTGCAAAACGATTGGTTTGGACATTGTACAATGTACAATGTAGAAAACGATTGCTTTGGACATTGTACAAAACGATTGGTTTGGACTTTGTACAATGTACAATGTACAAAAGGATTGGCTTGAACATTGTACAATGTACAAAACGATTGGTTTGAACATTGTACAATGTGCAAAACGATTGGTTTGGACATTGTACAATGCGCAATGTAGAAAACGATTGGTTTGGACATTGTACAATGTACAAAATGATTGGTTTGAACATTGTACAATGTGCAAAAGGATTGGTTTGAACATTGTACAATGTGCAAAACGATTGGTTTGGACATTGTACAATGCACAATGTACAAAATGATTGGTTTGGACATTGTACAATGCGCAATGTCGAAAACGATTGGTTTGGACATTGTACAATGTACAAAATGATTGGTTTGAACATTGTACAATGTACAAAACGATTGGTTTGAACATTGTACAATGTGCAAAACGGTTGGTTTGGACATTGTACAATGCACAATGTACAAAATGATTGGTTTGGACATTGTACAATGCGCAATGTAGAAAACGATTGGTTTGGACATTGTACAATGTACAAAACGATTGGTTTGAACATTGTACAATGTGCAAAAGGATTGGTTTGAACATTGTACAATGTGCAAAACGATTGGTTTGGACATTGTACAATGCACAATGTACAAAATGATTGGTTTGGACATTGTACAATGCGCAATGTCGAAAACGATTGGTTTGGACATTGTACAATGTACAAAATGATTGGTTTGAACATTGTACAATGTACAAAACGATTGGTTTGGACATTGTACAATGTACAAAACGATTGGTTTGAACATTGTACAATGTGCAAAACGATTGGTTTGGACATTGTACAATGTACAATGTAGAAAACGATTGCTTTGGACATTGTACAATGTACAATGTACAAAATGATTGGTTTGGACATTGTACAATGCACAATGTAGAAAACGATTGGTTTGGACATTGTACAATGTACAAAGCGATTGGTTTGGACATTGTACAATGTACAAAGCGATTGGTTTGAACATTGTACAATGTGCAAAACGATTGGTTTGGACATTGTACAATGTACAATGTAGAAAACGATTGCTTTGGACATTGTACAATGTACATTGTACAAAACGATTGGTTTGGACTTTGTACAATGTACAATGTACAAAAGGATTGGCTTGAACATTGTACAATGTACAAAACGATTGGTTTGAACATTGTACAATGTACAAAACGATTGGTTTGAACATTGTACAATGTGCAAAACGATTGGTTTGGACATTGTACAATGCACAATGTAGAAAACGATTGGTTTGGACATTGTACAATGTACAAAGCGATTGGTTTGAACATTGTACAATGTACATCGTACAAAACAATGTACAATGTACAAAACAATGTACAATGTACAAAACAATGTACAATGTACAAAACAATGTACAATGTACAAAAGGATTGGCTTGAACATTGTACAATGTACAAAACGATTGGCTTGAACATTGTACAATGTACAAAACGATTGGCTTGAACATTGTACAATGTACAAAGCGATTGGTTGGAACATTGTACAATGTGTACATTGTACAAAACAATGTACAATGTACAATGTACAAAACAATGTACAATGTACAATGTACAAAACAATGTACAATGTACAAAAGGATTGGCTTGAACATTGTACAATGTACAAAACGATTGACTTGAACATTGTACAATGTACAAAGCGATTGGTTGGAACATTGTACAATGTGTACATTGTACAAAACAATGTACAATGTACAAAACAATGTACAATGTACAAAACAATGTACAATGTACAAAACAATGTACAATGTACAAAACAATGTACAATGTACAAAACAATGTACAATGTACAAAACAATGTACAATGTACAAAACAATGTACAATGTACAAAACAATGTACAATGTACAAAACAATGTACAATGTACAAAACAATGTACAATGTACAAAACAATGTACAATGTACAAAACAATGTACAATGTACAAAACAATGTACAATGTACAAAACAATGTACAATGTACAAAAGGATTGGCTTGAACATTGTACAATGTACAAAACGATTGGCTTGAACATTGTACAATGTACAAAGCGATTGGTTTGAACATTGTACAATGTGTACATTGTAGTTTGTTTTGTACAATGTACAAAACAATGTACAATGTACAAAACAATGTACAATGTACAATGTACAAAACGATTGGTCTGTACATTGTACAATATACAAAATGACCTTGTACAATGTACAAAACAATATACAATGTACAAAACGATTGGTTTGTACATTGTAAAATATACAAATTGACCTTGTACAATGTACAAAATGACCTTCTACAATGTACAAAACAATTTACAATGTACAATGTACGAAACAAATGCAATGTACAAAACGATTGGTTTGTACATTGTACAATATACAAAATTACCTTGTACAATGTACGAAATGACCTTGCACAATGTACAAAACAATATGCAATGTACAAAACGATTGGTTTGTACATTGTACCCAAATTTTGTACATTTTGTACATTGCACCCGAACAAACCCAAACAAACCAATCGTTTTGTACATTGTACAATATACAAAATGACCTTGTACAATGTACAAAATTACCTTGTACAATGTACAAAAATGACCGTGCGCAAATGTAAAAAATGTACAAAACGATTGGGCTTTTTTTTTTTTCCTTCGTTTTTCCAACTACTTACAGGCTGACAGCGTCCGAAGCAAACTCTGATGTTACATTGGAATCTGATGTTGTCGCTGCTCGGGAATTTGAAAGCATTGAAACTCGCGACGAGAGATTCGGAATCGGTATTTTGTTCCCACTCGCCGAATATCGTTGGATCGGTGGCGCAGCCGTTTTCATCGGTCACTATGTACTCGTTTTCCTTGCTATCCTCCATTGTCTTGGCCACACAGTTTCGCGCGAAACCACCATAGATCGCTAAAAAAAACAAAACAAAACAAAAAAAAACACCATAAAAACACAATTGAAGAAAATCTAGAATAAATCACTGAAATCACGAAAGAGAAAAAAAAAAAAAAAAGTGTACGCAAACCGGAAGTAACACAGATTCGAACTTACACGATGGACGTACTTCCACCTGAAGCATTAGATTTTCACCGATTTCGGCGGAATTTATTTCGCTACCAGTTTGAGTTATTATTCTCATGAGACATATAGGCGGTGGTCCAGTATTCGCAATTGTTCCGGCGGTCGTCAGCATCGAAACGTTGAAGCCGAGAGTTACGTTCTGCTCGCCAGTCTGATAAATACACTTCACGTGGAAAGCCTGAGCCGTGTACGTGACGAGCTGAGGATGCTTTTGGATCACGAGAACAAAACTCGCTTGGCCCTGTAAAAGAATTTTTTTTTTTTTTTTTTTTTTTCGATAACTTTTACCGTTTTTCACATCGAGCATTATAATTTCAGAGTGGTCATCCTAGGTCTAAATTGGCTTGAATTGGCTCAAGAGGAAAAATACGTGGAACGGCATAAAAAAATTAGCGATTTTTCTTTTACGTAAAATGGTATATATATATATATATATATATATATTTATATTCAGTACTGGACAAAAAAAAAGTACGCACTAGTCGAAATGTCTTACCGCACCCAAACCAATCCAAACAAACCCAAACAAAAAATATATTTGTTACGAATATATATATATATATATAAAATAACATTAAGTTCATAAAATATATTCTCTAATTATAGCTACAAAAGTCATAACATCATTTCGGAAAGCAAATTTACATGCATTAGGAATTTTGAATTGAAATTGCACGATCAGTCAAAATGACTGGTCTGGTAAATCTAGTGTTAATGTATTTCAAGACTTTATTTATCAAGCCCAACAACTTTTATCAGCCCAACCCAAACAAACCCAAACAAACCCAAACAAACCCAAACGAACCCAAACAAACCCAAACAAACCCAAACAAACCCAAACAAACCCAAACAAACCCAAACAAACCCAAACAAACCCAAACAAACCCAAACAAACCCAAACAAACCCAAACAAACCCAAACAAACCCAAACAAACCCAAACAAACCCAAACAAAAAATATATTTGTTACGAATATATATATATATATATAAAATAACATTAAGTTCATAAAATATATTCTCTAATTATAGCTACAAAAGTCATAACATCATTTCGGAAAGCAAATTTACATGCATTAGGAATTTTGAATTGAAATTGCACGATCAGTCAAAATGACTGGTCTGGTAAATCTAGTGTTAATGTATTTCAAGACTTTATTTATCAAGCCCAACAACTTTTATCAGCCCAACCCAAACAAACCCAAACAAACCCAAACAAACCCAAACAAACCCAAACAAACCCAAACAAACCCAAACAAACCCAAACGAACCCAAACAAACCCAAACAAACCCAAACGAACCCAAACAAACAAACCCAGACAACAAACCCAAACAAACCCAAACAAACAAACCCAAACAAACCCAAACAACCCAAACAAACAACCCCAAACAAACCCAAACGAACCCAAACAAACCCAAACAACTTTTATATTCATATCTTTTATAAAATCCTCAAAAAAAAAAATCGCGAAAGTAGCCTTTTTTTCGTGGCTCCAAAGTGGACTGGCCCCTCAATGAGTGGATAGGCTCCGCTTGGTCACTACAGACCACGTGGTGTAATATCATCGAGACAGAAAAAAAAAAAAAAAAAAAAACAGAAAAAAAAACTTACGTTTACGTGAATGAGACCGCAATTGCCAAAGGCAACTTTGAATATCTCGGTACGATGAGACATTTCGGCGGGTATCGACAGTACTCTTCGACACACCTCGTCCTTGCTGTGGCCTTTCACGTAAAGAACACCGTCGAAACCTTGATCCTGGACTTGTAGCTGTACCTGAACACCGTCCGAAAGACAACTCGCCTCGACGTCGGCTTTCGGGAAATCTGTGCGAGCATCCTTTGGTTTTTTCACTGTAGTAATAATTGTTAATGATTGTTAATTATTGTTAATCATGTACGAATCATTACGACGTGTTGATGATTATTATAAATTATCCTGTTAATAATTGTTATAATAATTGTTAATCGGTATGAATTATTATAACGGAAATTTAATTTTTTTTTTTTTTTTCTCAGGCGACGTCCGTCAATTAACGTGAGGTGTTTTTTTCTTTTTTTTTTTTCTTCAAGAGCTAATACTAGAATTATCAAAAAAAATTGATTTTTTTTTCGTTATTGGGCTTTTATTATTAAGAGATGCTTCGAACCATGAGGAATAAGGGAAAAAAGTTTGGTGTAAAAAAAAATAATTTTGCGCAATCAATCCTCGAGAAATTGTTTGAAAAAGTTAAAAAAAAAAAAAAAAAAAAAAAAAACATGTTTAAAACCCGTTTAATTCGGAACCTAAGAACTTTATCGTAAAACGTGTCGAACAAAAGTTGTTCGGGACATGAAAATACGTAAAAAAACGTATTGAACGTTCGTGCTCGTATGTTGAAAAATAAGGGAGAAAAAGAAAGAACGAAGATTCGTTTGCAAGAAAAAATCGCTTCGCGGCCGAAGCACCAATGGGAATGGGCCCCTTGCGCAAGGCAAGATATGATTTACGACGCATGCGCGGTAACGATGGAAAGAAACCACGCATATGAGTGCGAACGGCATAGCCCGTATACTGCGGCGTCGCTTTTCGACAGTGATCCTCAAACCAGAGTAATTCTCGTCAATATTCAGTCGTCATTTTTCAATACTTATATTGGGAGTACAAATGAGTCTAGGCCGTTTGACACAAGATGGCGCCATCGGAAGGTTATAGTCGAGATATTCAGATGTAAAACGTCGTTTTTTTCTCGCGAAAGGCTTTATTGCAAAATTATTATCGCCATTCGATGCAGCGTCATTCAATTAATCCTCATATCAATTTTGCGTATTTGCACGAAAAAGCCAGCCAAAGAGTGCTGGGTTTTTCGTCTCAGGCCCTTGGATTCGTCTTCACGGATTCGCGTCTCCTCGAACGAAACAATTGTTGCAATAGCGACAAACAAATAAAAAATAAATAAGAAAAAATTTTAAATTAAAAAAAAATAAAAAAAAAACAAAAAAATAAAAAATAAAAAATTTTAAAATTAAAAAAATAAAAAAATAAATAAAAAAAAATAAAACAAATCAAAGAATGGAAGAAAAAATCCAATTAGATCTTACTGCAAGAGGTGTAACCATCGCCGACGAAGAGTCCGTTGCACGCGCACGTGGGTCTTCGTCCCTTGGCCGTGCAAACGGCATTAGCCGCGCATATCTGTTTGCGACAAGCGTCCTCGCACGTTTTCGTCGTTTCTTCGCAGTATCTGTCCACGGCGCAGTCCTCGTCTTGAAGACACCCGACAACGGCTGTTTTTTTTTTTTAAATAAAATAAAAACTTATCAATTTACAAACACGAATTATAGAATTCACCGTCAATAGAAATTAGCGTTAAAAAAGAGAGACAAGTAATTTGTTTGGGTTTGTTTGGGTTTGTTTAGTTATTAAATTAGCGTTAAAAGAAAGACAAGTAATTTGTAAAATTATCAATTTCATTGGAACTTGAAACGTAGGGGGTTGAGTGGGGCGCAATGTGTCACGGGGCACAGTGAGCCAGACGCGCTTCTCACGGAGCTCTGTAATTTAGGTTCGCGTTGTTAAAAAGAACTGAAAAACTGAAGAACCCAAACGAACCCAAACAAACTGAAGAATGTATAAAAATTTGACACACTGTGCCCCCATCTGTCTGACACCATTGTGCCCCAAACAAACCCAAACAAACCCAAACAAGCCCAAACAAACCCAAACAAACCCAAACAACTGAAGAATGTATAAAAATTTGCCACACTGTGCCCCCATCTGTCTGACACCATTGTGCCCCAAACAAACCCAAACAAACTGAAGAACCCAAACAAACCCAAACAAACTGAAGAATGTATAAAAATTTGACACACTGTGCCCCCATCTGTCTGACACCATGGTGCCCCAAACAAACCCAAACAACAAACCCAAACAAACCCAAACAACTGAAGAATGTATACAAATTTGACACACTGTGCCCCCATCTGTCTGACACCATTGTACCCCAAACAAACCCAAACAAACCCAAACAAACCCAAACAAACTGAAGAATGTATAAAAATTTGACATACTGTGCCCCCATCTGTCTGACACCATTATGCCCCAAACAAACCCAAACAAACTGAAGAATGTATAAAAATTTGACACACTGTGCCCCCATCTGTCTGACACCATTGTGCCCCAAACAAACCCAAACAAACCCAAACAAACCCAAACAACTGAAGAATGTATAAAAATTTGACACACTGTGCCCCCATCTGTCTGACACCATTGTGCCCCAAACAAACCCAAACAAACTGAAGAACCCAAAAAAACCCAAACAAACTGAAGAATGTATAAAAATTTGACACACTGTGCCCCCATCTGTCTGACACCATGGTGCCCCAAACAAACCCAAACAACAAACCCAAACAAACCCAAACAACTGAAGAATGTATACAAATTTGACACACTGTGCCCCCATCTGTCTGACACCATTGTGCCCCAAACAAACCCAAACCCAAACAAACCCAAACAAACTCAAACAAACTGAAGAATGTATAAAAATTTGACATACTGTGCCCCCATCTGTCTGACACCATTACGCCCCAAACAAACCCAAACAAACTGAAGAATGTATAAAAATTTGACACACTGTGCCCCCATCTGTCTGACACCATTGTGCCCCAAACAAACCCAAACAAACCCAAACAAGCCCAAACAAACCCAAACAAACCCAAACAACTGAAGAATGTATAAAAATTTGACACACTGTGCCCCCATCTGTCTGACACCATTGTGCCCCAAACAAACCCAAACAAACTGAAGAACCCAAACAAACCCAAACAAACTGAAGAATGTATAAAAATTTGACACACTGTGCCCCCATCTGTCTGACACCATGGTGCCCCAAACAAACCCAAACAACAAACCCAAACAAACCCAAACAACTGAAGAATGTATACAAATTTGACACACTGTGCCCCCATCTGTCTGACACCATTGTGCCCCAAACAAACCCAAACCCAAACAAACCCAAACAAACCCAAACAAACTGAAGAATGTATAAAAATTTGACATACTGTGCCCCCATCTGTCTGACACCATTATGCCCCAAACAAACCCAAACAAACTGAAGAATGTATAAAAATTTGACACACGGTGCCCCCATCTGTCTGACACCATTGTGCCCCAAACAAACCCAAAGAAACCCAAACAACTGAAGAATGTATAAAAATTTGACACACTGTGCCCCCATCTGTCTGACACCATTGTGCCCCGAACAAACCCAAACAAACCCAAACAAACCCAAACAAACTGAAGAACCCAAACAAACTGAAGAATGTATAAAAATTTGACACACTGTGCCCCCATCTGTCTGACACCATTGTGCCCCAAACAAACCCAAACAAACCCAAACAACTGAAGAATGTATAAAAATTTGACACACTGTGCCCCCATCTGTCTGACACCATTGTGCCCCGAACAAACCCAAACAAACCCAAACAAACCCAAACAAACCCAAACAAACTGAAGAACCCAAACAAACTGAAGAATGTATAAAAATTTGACACACTGTGCCCCCATCTGTCTGACACCATTGTGCCCCAAACAAACCCAAACAAACCCAAACAACTGAAGAATGTATAAAAATTTGACACACTGTGCCCCCATCTGTCTGACACCATTGTGCCCCGAACAAACCCAAACAAACCCAAACAAACCCAAACAAACTGAAGAACCCAAACAAACCCAAACAAACTGAAGAATGTATAAAAATTTGACACACTGTGCCCCCATCTGTCTGACACCATTGTGCCCCAAACAAGCCCAAACAAGCCCAAACAAACCCAAACAACTGAAGAATGTATAAAAATTTGACACACTGTGCCCCCATCTGTCTGACACCATTGTGCCCCAAACAAACCCAAACAAACTGAAGAACCCAAACAAACCCAAACAAACTGAAGAATGTATAAAAATTTGACACACTGTGCCCCCATCTGTCTGACACCATTGTGCCCCCAACCGTGGGGCACGATGAGCCAATCCGCAACATTTCTTTCTAACCCATTATTCGAGGATTTACAATCTTTTTGCTAAGAAAATATGGTAGCTTTATTATTACGCCCGAAGGCCTGTCGGCTATGACCTTCTTTTTTTTTTGTCTAGACTACTTTGCTCGGAGTGAACATTCTGTAGACAAAAAAGTGACACAACGTGACCCATCTCTCGGCTACAGGCCCAAGCACGATTAAATTTATAATAATATATTTGTCGAAAGCTTATACTTGGCTTGCAGTAGCCCTTGACGTCCAATCGATAGCCGTGCTCGATCGGGCAAACACACTTCCCGTGCTCGTCAATTATCATTCCTCTCTCGAGAGCGCACACGCAACGTCCGTCGAAAGTTATCGTCATCCCGTTTTCCACTCGGCAAGGCACACAATTGTCGCGCTCGTCCTTCGCACTTCCAGCCAGACAAATGCAATTTCCATTCTCGTCGCGAATCTGACCCTTCTCTGCGGCGCAACGATTTGCTAATATAAATTTGAAAAAAAAAGAAAAAGAAAGAAAAAAAAGTCTTATTAAAAGTTGAAGGAAGAACTTGCGTCGAGAAATAAATTTTCTTTCGCTTCCTGAAAACATCCTGAAAACATTCTGGAACATCCTGAAAACATTCTGGAATATTCTCGAACATCCTGGAAACATTCTAGAACAATCTAGAGCATTCTTGAACATTCTGAAACATTTTAGAACATTCTTGACCCTTATGAAAGATTCTATAACATTTTCAAATATTCTGGAACATTCTAGAACATTCTCGAACTTTCTGAAAGATTCTATAACATTCTGGAACATTATACAACATTCTCGAATATTCTAGAACATTCTAGAACATTCTCGAATATTCTGGAACATTCTAGAACATTCTCGAACATCCTGGAAACATTCTGGAACATTCTAGAACATTCTCGAACATCCTGGAAACATTCTGGAACATTCTCGAACATTCCAGAACATTCTCGAACATTCCAGAACATTCTCGAAAATCCTGAAAACATTCTGGAACATTCTCGAACATCCTGGAAACGTTCTGGAACATTCTAGAACATTCTCGAATGATATTCCATTCTCGAAGTCGAAAATTAAAATTAAAAGTTGTCTCGAAGTCTCGAAAATTAAAAGTTGAAGGAAGAACTTGCTCCGAGAAATAAATTTTCTTTCGCTTCGAAATATGTGTTTATTTTTAATTTAATTTATTAATTTAATTTATTATTTTAAATTTGTATTTTAAAAGGCCGGCAACTTTACAAAAGATCCTCGTAATTAACAAATTCATCTTTTTTTTTTTTTTTTCCTTTTTTTCGAACGCTTTTACTATTCGTTGAAAATGATTCATTGATAAACTTACTTTTGTTACATCGTACGACAGCGTTGCCGCGATATCCCGGCAAACATTCGCATATCATTGTTCTAACGGGCCTCGAATCGAGAACTTTGCACGAAGCGTTTATTCCACAAGGCTCGATCTTTGTGCACGGATTTATACAATCGCCGTCGAAACACGCCGTTTGCGATGGACACTCGTAATCCTGTTTGCATCTCTCCGAAGCTACGATAGAATTTAAAAATTACGATATTAATCGTTCGTCGCACAAATTGTGATATGTAAAAAAAAAAAAAGAAAAAAAAAAAGAAAAATCAGAGATGGCTAAAAATCTTTTTCATGGAGAAGATGAGGGCAATTGCTAAGGAAATTCTGTCAAAGTGGGGAAAGAATTTAGAGAAAGTTTTAAAGTGTATGGGGATGGAAGAGACAATAACAATGAGAGAAAGAAAGGAAGTGGATAGAATGGATGAAAAGATAAAAAAAAAAAGGATTAGAAAGCCTAAAAAAGACAATTTTAAAGGAGGAAGCGGAAAGAATGAAAAAATCATCGTGTAATGACAAATACAAGTATGAGGTACAGTGAGGGGGGCCAGTCCAGTTTGAAAATTTCAAAAAATCGATTTTTTTTTTTTACCGTTTTCGAAAGTACATACATTCAGAAATATTGTGTCAATATTGACGATTGAGTTTAGGTAAGAGTTTGTTTGGGTTTGTTTGGGCTTGTTTGGGTTTGTTTGGGTTTGGCCAGAAATATTGTTCAGACACATTCAGAAATATTGTGTCAATATTGCCGATTGAGTTTAGGTAAGAGTTTGTTTGGGTTTGTTCAGAAATATTGTTCAGACACATTCAGTAATATTGTGTCAATATTGCCGATTGAGTTTAGGTAAGAGTTTGTTTGGGTTTGTTTGGGTTTGTTTGTGTTTTGTTTGGGTTTGTTTGGGTTTGTTCAGAAATATTGTTCAGACACATTCAGAAATATTGTGTCAATATTGCCGATTGAGTTTAGGTAAGAGTTTGTTTGGGTTTGTTTGGGTTTGTTCAGAAATATTGTTCAGACACATTCAGAAATATTGTGTCAATATTGCCGATTGAGTTTAGGTAAGAGTTTGTTTGGGTTTGTTTGGGTTTGTTCAGAAATATTGTTCAGACACATTCAGAAATATTGTGTCAATATTGCCGATTGAGTTTAGGTAAGAGTTTGTTTGGGTTTGTTTGGGTTTGTTCAGAAATATTGTTCAGACACATTCAGAAATATTGTGTCAATATTGCCGATTGAGTTTAGGTAAGAGTTTGTTTGGGTTTGTTTGGGTTTGCTTGTGTTTTGTTTGTTTGGGTTTGTTTGGGTTTGTTCAGAAATATTGTTCAGACACATTCAGAAATATTGTGTCAATATTGCCGATTGAGTTTAGGTAAGAGTTTGTTTGGGTTTGTTTGGGTTTGTTCAGAAATATTGTTCAGACACATTCAGAAATATTGTGTCAATATTGCCGATTGAGTTTAGGTAAGAGTTTGTTTGGGTTTGCTTGTGTTTTGTTTGTTTGGGTTTGTTTGGGTTTGTTCAGAAATATTGTTCAGACACATTCAGAAATATTGTGTCAATACTGCCGATTGAGTTTAGGTAAGAGTTTGTTTGGGTTTGTTTGGGTTGGTTTGTTTGTTTGGGTTTGTTCACAAATATTGTTCAGACACATTCAGAAATATTGTGTCAATATTGCCGATTGAGTTTAGGTAAAAGTTTGTTTGGGATTGTTTGGGTTTGTTTCATAGTATAAACTCCAAAACGCGTTTTTCTCGAAACAACGTTTTCAAAAATCTAGCTCCATCGCATCTCTAAACCTAATAAACCGATACTCTTGAAATTTCAACGACATATTGTAAACATTCTTTGCAACGGGATGACCCTCGATGATTTTTAAATTTTGATTTTTACCTATTTTTTTGTTGCGAAAAACTGCGAAATAACGCGTTTTTTTTATTACTTTTTTCGTTTTTCATCCGCCATTTTGTTTGTTTTTTCACAAAACTTTATATCCGAGGGTCATTTTGTAGCTGGTGTCATAATGAATTTAATGGACTTTAATTTTTTTTTGTTTCAGACAAGCCTTAAGTACTTAAAAATTAGTTAATAAAAAAAATTATTAAGTACTTAAAGCCTTTTGTACTTAAAAATGAATAAAAATGAATTAAATTTTTTTTTTTTAAATGTATTTCAAGACTATTTCTCATGCCCAAGAACTTTTATATTCATATCTTTTATAAAATCCTCAAAAAAAAAAAAAAATTCGCGAAAATAGCCTTTTTTTTCGTGGCTCAAAAGTGGACTGGCCCCCCCTTAATAGGATTAACCAGATTGGTTAATTCTAATAAAACACCAAACAAAGAGGGTAGGCAAGAGTAGGCAACAAAGATGGAGAGGAATAATTATGCTCTCATCCCTTCCGGATGTGACAACGGTAGCCTAATAGCCCCTTAATAGCTCACGATTTCTGCTCGCATCTCTAGAATATTTGAACGTAAATTGTTAATTTTTTTTCTTGTTGTTGTTGTTGTTGTTGTTCATTACGTACTCGGTGTACAATCGGATGCGTCATTGCCGATGTAGCCCGGTGGACAAGAGCACTCGATCACGTGATTGTAAGTCGCGCACTCGAGTTGTCCGTTGCACGGATTTGCCTCGCATGGATCGTTGCAGCGTTGATTGACGCACGCCTTGTTCGTCGGACAATCGCTGTTTTGACGACATCCCAAACGTTTGCACGAGACACGGGGATTGCCGTCGTAACCGGATGGACACTCGCATACGGCTTCATGATTTATTCCGTAGCAATCGGCTTCTTTGGCGCATGGCGCGAGAATCGGCGAACACGCTGGTACGCAAGTGTTTTGCACGCATATGTGTGTCTCGCTGCATTCACGATTCGATCTGCAGCCAGGAAGTACTAAAACGGAGAAGCAATGTTGGAGAGTCTTAAGGAATTTTTCGAAAAAAACGTTGATTTTTGATGGAAGATTCGTAATCAGCGACCTCGAAAATCCCCCCCCCCCCCCCGAGTACCAAGTTTCGTCCGATTAAAATCAATTTTTGCATTTTGGTCCGCCATATTGGATCCGCCATTTTGAATTTCCGCATTCTGATGGCAGATTCGTAATCAGCGATCTCGAAAACCCCCCGAGTAACAAATTTCATCCGATTCCAATCAATTTTTGCGATTTTGGTCCGCCATATTGGATCCGCCATTTTGAATTTCTGCATTTTGATGGCAGATTCGTAATCAGCGACCTCGAAAACCCCCCGAGTACCAAGTTTCATCCGATTCAAATCAATTTTTGCATTTTGGTCCACCATATTGGATCCGCCATTTTGAATTTCTGCATTTTGATGGCAGATTCGCAATCAGCGACCTCGAAAAACCCCCGAGTACCAAGTTTCATCCGATTCAAATCAATTTTTGCATTTTGGTCCGCCATATTGGATCCGCCATTTTGAATTTCTGCATTCTGATGGCAGATTCGTAATCAGCGATCTCGAAAACCCCCCGAGTAACAAATTTCATCCGATTCCAATCAATTTTTGCGATTTTGGTCCGCCATATTGGATCCGCCATTTTGAATTTCTGCATTCTGATGGCAGATTCGTAATCAGCGATCTCGAAAACCCCCCGAGTAACAAATTTCATCCGATTCCAATCAATTTTTGCGATTTTGGTCCGCCATATTGGATCCGCCATTTTGAATTTCTGCATTTTGATGGCAGATTCGTAATCAGCGACCTCGAAAACCCCCCGAGTACCAAGTTTCATCCGATTCAAATCAATTTTTGCATTTTGGTCCGCCATATTGGATCCGCCATTTTGAATTTCTGCATTTTGATGGCAGATTCGCAATCAGCGACCTCGAAAAACCCCCGAGTACCAAGTTTCATCCGATTCAAATCAATTTTTGCATTTTGGTCCGCCATATTGGATCCGCCATTTTGAATTTCTGCATTTTGATGGCAGATTCGCAATCAGCGACCTCGAAAAACCCCCGAGTACCAAGTTTCATCCGATTCAAATCAATTTTTGCATTTTGGTCCGCCATATTGGATCCGCCATTTTGAATTTCTGCATTTTGATGGCAGATTCGTAATCAGCGACCTCGAAAACCCCCCGAGTAACAAATTTCATCCGATTCCAATCAATTTTTGCGATTTTGGTCCGCCATATTGGATCCGCCATTTTGAATTTCTGCATTTTGATGGCAGATTCGTAATCAGCGACCTCGAAAAACCCCCGAGTACCAAGTTTCATCCGATTCAAATCAATTTTTGCATTTTGGTCCGCCATATTGGATCCGCCATTTTGAATTTCTGCATTTTGATGGCAGATTCGCAATCAGCGACCTCGAAAAACCCCCGAGTACCAAGTTTCATCCGATTCAAATCAATTTTTGCATTTTGGTCCGCCATATTGGATCCGCCATTTTGAATTTCTGCATTTTGATGGCAGATTCGTAATCAGCGACCTCGAAAACCCCCCGAGTACCAAGTTTCGTCCGATTAAAATCAATTTTTGCATTTTGGTCCGCCATATTGGATCCGCCATTTTGAATTTCTGCATTTTGATGGCAGATTCGCAATCAGCGACCTCGAAAACCCCCCGAGTACCAAATTTCATCCGATTCCAATCAATTTTTGGACTTGCGTTTCCGGTTTCTAGAACATTCTAGAATGTTCACAAACGCTCCGGAACCGGACGTCCCTTCGAAGGTTCAAAACCTTCTTGGACATTCTAGAACATTCGCGAACATCCTGGAAACATTCTGGAACATTCTAGAGCATTCTCGAACATTCTGGAACATTTTAGAACATTCTTGAAACTTCTGAAAGATTCTATAACATTCTCAAATATTCTGGAACATTATACAACATTCTCGAACATTATACAACCTTCTCGAACATTATACAACATTCTCGAACATTATACAACATTCTCGAATATTCTGGAACATTCTAGAACATTCTCGAATATTCTGGAAACATTCTAGACCATTCTCGAACATCCTGGAAACATGCTGGAACATTCTATAACATTCTCGAACATCCTAGAAACATTCTGGAACATTCTCGAACATCCTGGAACATTCTCGAACATCCTGGGAACATTCTGGAACATTCTAGAGCATTCTTAAAGATTCTGAAACATTTTAGAACATTCTTGAACCTTATGAAAGATTCTATAACATTCTCAAATATTCTGGAACATTCTAGAACATTCTCGAACTTTCCGAAAGATTCTATAACATTCTGGAACATTCTCGAACATATTGAAAGATTTTATAACATTAGACAATGTTCTCGAACATATACAACATTATACAACATTCTCGAATATTCTAGAACATTCTAGAACATTCTCGAATATTCTGGAACATTCTAAAACATACTCGACAATCCTGGAAACATTCTGGAACATTCTAGAACATTCTCGAACATCCTGGAAACATTCTGGAACATTCCAGAACATCCTGGAAACATTTTAGAACATTCTAGAGCATTCTTAAACATTTTAGAACATTCTTGACTCTTATGAAAGATTCTATAACATTCTCAAATATTCTGGAACATTCTAGAACATTCTCGAACTTTCTGAAAGATTCTATAACATTCTCGAACATTATACAACATTCTCGAATATTCTAGACCATTCTAGAACATTCTCGAATATTCTAGAACATTCTAGAACATTCTCGAGCATTCTGAAAACATTCTAGAACATTCTCGAACATCCTGGAAACATTCTGGAACATTTCAGAACATTCTGGAACATTCCAGAACATTCTCGAACATTCCAGAACATTCTCGAACATCCTGAAAATATTCTGGAACATCCTGAAAATATTCTAGAACATTCTCGTACATGCTGGAAACATTCTGGAACATTCTAGAGCATTCTCGAATTATATTCTATTCTCGAACATGCTAGAAGCATTCTGGAACATTCTAGAACATTCTCGAATGACATTCTATTCTCGAACATTCTAGTACTCGTTATTATTGACAAAAATTCCGTGTGACTGTGAAAATGTTAAATGGAAAAAATTCCAAGCTACCGTGTATTCAACGATTCATCAAACAAACAAACAAACAAACCGAAATAAATAGCTGTCACACAAAGACGTAACCAAAGAAAAGTATTCTCACCTCGGCTGCATCCGTCGTTGGGATTGCCCTCGTATCCGCTTACGCACGAGCATATAGGTTTATGATTGACGACGTTGCAATCGGCGTTCCATCCGCAATTGCACGGATCCTTGCAAAGCCCATCGACGCAAGACTTCGTCGTGTCGCAATCGTTGTCCCTCGTGCATTCGAGTACAACGAACGGTTCGACAGTTTGACAAGTGCCGCTACCGCTGCTGACGTATCCGCTCGGACACGTGCAGGTCATCGCGCGTACAGGATACGTCGGCAAAACTTTGCATTCGGATGGCTCTTGGCAGGGTTGAACAACGTGACAAGGATTTTGGCATTTACGATTGAAGCAAGCGTGTGTGCTCGTGCAATCGTCGTCGCGACGACACTCGGCCTCGGTCTCGGGACGACAATCGATTTGTGGATTACCAATGTAACCCGGTGGACAACGACAACTCGGCAAATGTTCACGCACCCGACACTCGGCGCGCGATGCGCAAGGATTTTCTCCTACGCAAATGTTCACGCATTGCTTGTTGACGCATGCGCGATCACTCGGACAATCACCGTGACTCGTGCATCCAATTACGTAACATCCGTCGTAAGGATTACCGTAGAAGCCAGCTTGGCATTGACAAAGAGTCGCGTAATTCGTCGGGACGCACTCGGCGTTTTTACCGCAACGTTCCCTCGTCAAGAAACAAGGATTCACGCATGTATGGTTTGTACAACGCTTGTCGTGATTACACTCGAAATCGTTGCGACACACGACCGTCGTGCATCCGGTTTCTGGATTACCCTCGTAACCTTCGTCGCACGAACAAACGGGCTTGTGATCTCTCACGTGGCATATCGCGTTGCGGCCGCAGTTGCAGGGATCGCGACAGCGACGATTCACGCAAGCCTCGCGAGCCGTGCAATCCTCGTCGCTTTTGCAGGTACCAACGATGTCCAGTGATACTGAAAGTATGAAAAAAAAAAAAAAAAAAACAAAAGAGCTTGGAGATTCATCTTGGCTAATATTGGAGTGGAGGGGATTATTTTATGTTTTATTTTTTTTTTTTAATATTGGTTTTATTTTTGTTTGGGTTTGTTTGGGTTTGTTTGGGTTTGGGTGGGGTTGTTTGGGTTTGGTTGGGTTTGTTTGGGGTTGGTTGGGGTTGTTTGGGGATGTTTGGGTTTGTTTATTTTTTTTAATATTGGGTTTATTTTTGCTTGGGTTTGTTTGGGTTTGTTTGGGGGTGTTTGGGTTTGTTTGGGGTTGTTTGGGTTTGTTTGGGTTTGTTTGGGTTTTGCAGGTACCAACGATGTTCAGTGATACTGAAAGTACGAAAAAAAAAAAAACAAAAGAGCTTGGAGATTCATCTTGGCCAATATTGGAGTGGAGGGGATTATTTTATGTTATATTTTTTTTTAAATATTGCTTTTATTTTTGTTTGGGTTTGTTTGGGTTTGTTTATTTTTTTTAATATTGGGTTTATTTTTGCTTGGGTTTGTTTGGGGGTGTTTGGGTTTGTTTGGGTTTGTTTATTTTTTTTTAATATTGGGTTTATTTTTGCTTGGGTTTGTTTGGGTTTGTTTGGGTTTTGCAGGTACCAACGATGTTCAGTGATACTGAAAGTACGAAAAAAAAACAAAAGAGCTTGGAGATTCATCTTGGCCAATATTGGAGTGGAGGGGATTGTTTTATGTTTTATTTTTTTTTTAATATTGGTTTTATTTTTGTTTGGGTTGTTTGGGTTTGTTGGGGTTTGTTTGTTTGGGTTTGTTTGTTTGGGTTTGTTTATTTTTTTTTAAATATTGGGTTTATTTTTGCTTGGGTTTGTTTGGGTTTGTTTGGGTTTGTTTATTTTTTTTAATTATTGGGTTTATTTTTTTACGTTTGCTTTTGAACTACTTTTTAATACGCTTTCTTTAATTTTTAGCACTCGTTTCATCGTTTTTGAAATTAAAGTGTTTTTTTTTGTGACTATTCTTCAGCTTCTTTATATTTAATATTAAAAAAAAGAATAGTTTGAAGAAATAAAAAAATATATTTGAAACGAATAGAGTCATAATGCAACACACTCGTTAGAAAAAAGTTTTTTTCGTCCTCGTGTCATAATGCAACACACTCGTTAGAAAAAAGTTTTTTTTTCGTCCTCGTGTTATAATGCAACACACTCGTTAGAAAAAAAGTTGTTTTTTTCGTCCTCGCGTCATAATGCAGCACACTCGTTAGAAAAAAAGTTTTTTTTTTCGTCCTCGTGCCATAATGCAACACACTCGTTGGAAAAAAAGTTTTTTTTTCGTCCTCGTGTCATAATGCAAGACACTCGTTAGAAAAAACGTTTTTTTTTCGTCCTCGTGTCATAATGCAAGACACTCGTTAGAAAAAAAGTTTTTTTTTCGTCCTCGTGTCATAATGCAACACACTGGTTAGAAAAAAAGTTTTTTTTCGTCCTCGTGTCATAATGCAACACGCTCGTTAGAAAAAAAGTTTTTTTTTCGTCCTCGTGTCATAATGCAACACGCTCGTTGGAAAAAAAGTTTTTTTTTCGTCCTCGTGTCATAATGCAACATGCTCGTTAGAAAAAAAGTTGTTTTTTTCGTCCTCGTGTCATAATGCAACACACTCGTTAGAAAAAAAGTTTTTTTTCGTCCTCGTGTCATAATGCAACACGCTCGTTGGAAAAAAAGTTTTTTTTTCGTCCTCGTGTCATAATGCAACACACTCGTTAGAAAAAACGTTTTTTTTTCGTCCTCGTGTCATAATGCAAGACACTCGTTAGAAAAAAAGTTGTTTTTTTCGTCCTCGTGTCATAATGCAACACACTGGTTAGAAAAAAAGTTTTTTTTCGTCCTCGTGTCATAATGCAACACGCTCGTTAGAAAAAAAGTTTTTTTTTCGTCCTCGTGTCATAATGCAACACGCTCGTTGGAAAAAAAGTTTTTTTTTCGTCCTCGTGTCATAATGCAACACGCTCGTTGGAAAAAAAGTTTTTTTTTCGTCCTCGTGTCATAATGCAACACACTCGTTAGAAAAAAAGTTTTTTTTCGTCCTCGTGTCATAATGCAACACGCTCGTTGGAAAAAAAGTTTTTTTTTCGTCCTCGTGTCATAATGCAACATGCTCGTTAGAAAAAAAGTTGTTTTTTTCGTCCTCGTGTCATAATGCAACACACTCGTTAGAAAAAAAGTTTTTTTTCGTCCTCGTGTCATAATGCAACACGCTCGTTGGAAAAAAAGTTTTTTTTTCGTCCTCGTGTCATAATGCAACACACTCGTTAGAAAAAACGTTTTTTTTTCGTCCTCGTGTCATAATGCAAGACACTCGTTAGAAAAAAAGTTGTTTTTTTCGTCCTCGTGTCATAATGCAACACACTGGTTAGAAAAAAAGTTTTTTTTCGTCCTCGTGTCATAATGCAACACGCTCGTTAGAAAAAAAGTTTTTTTTTCGTCCTCGTGTCATAATGCAACACGCTCGTTGGAAAAAAAGTTTTTTTTTCGTCCTCGTGTCATAATGCAACACGCTCGTTGGAAAAAAAGTTTTTTTTTCGTCCTCGTGTCATAATGCAACACACTCGTTAGAAAAAAAGTTTTTTTTCGTCCTCGTGTCATAATGCAACACGCTCGTTGGAAAAAAAGTTTTTTTTTCGTCCTCGTGTCATAATGCAACACACTCGTTAGAAAAAACGTTTTTTTTTTCGTCCTCGTGTCATAATGCAAGACACTCGTTAGAAAAAAAGTTTTTTTTTCGTCCTCGTGTCATAATGCAACACACTGGTTAGAAAAAAAGTTTTTTTTCGTCCTCGTGTCATAATGCAACACGCTCGTTAGAAAAAAAGTTTTTTTTTCGTCCTCGTGTCATAATGCAACACACTCGTTAGAAAAAAGTTTTTTTTTCGTCCTCGTGTTATAATGCAACACACTCGTTAGAAAAAAAGTTGTTTTTTTCGTCCTCGTATCATAATGCAACACACTCGTTAGAAAAAAAGTTTTTTTTTCGTCCTCGTGCCATAATGCAACACACTCGTTGGAAAAAAAGTTTTTTTTTCGTCCTCGTGTCATAATGCAACACGCTCGTTAGAAAAAAAGTTGTTTTTTTCGTCCTCGTGTCATAATGCAACACACTCGTTAGAAAAAAAGTTTTTTTTCGTCCTCGTGTCATAATGCAACACGCTCGTTGGAAAAAAAGTTTTTTTTTCGTCCTCGTGTCATAATGCAACACACTCGTTAGAAAAAACGTTTTTTTTTCGTCCTCGTGTCATAATGCAAGACACTCGTTAGAAAAAAAGTTTTTTTTTCGTCCTCGTGTCATAATGCAACACACTCGTTAGAAAAAAACTTTTTTTTTTCGTCCTCATGTCATAATGCAACACACTGGTTAGAAAAAAAGTTTTTTTTCGTCCTCGTGTCATAATGCAACACGCTCGTTAGAAAACAAGTTTTTTTTTCGTCCTCGTGTCATAATGCAACACGCTCGTTGGAAAAAAAGTTTTTTTTTCGTCCTCGTGTCATAATGCAACATGCTCGTTGGAAAAAAAGTTTTTTTTTGTCCTCGTGTCATAATGCAACACACTTTTGTGTTGCGTTTGTTTGGGCTTGTTTGGGTTTGTTTGGGTTTGTTTGGGTTTGTTTGGGTTTGTTTGTTTGGGTTTGTTTGGGTTTGCTTGTTTGGGTTTGTTTGTTTGGGTTTGCTTGTTTGGGTTTGCTTGTTTGGGTTTGTTTGGGTTTGTTTGGGTTTGTTTGGGTTTGTTTGTTTGGGTTTGTTTGGGTTTGTTTGGGCTTGTTTGTTTGGTTTTGTTTGGGTTTGCTTGGGCTTGTTTGTTTGTTTGGGTTTGTTTGGGTTTGCTTGGGCTTATTTGTTTGGTTTGTTTGGTTTGTTTGGTTTGTTTGGGTTTGTTTGTTTGGGTTTGTTTGGGTTTGTTTGGGTTTGTTTGGGTTTGTTTGGGTTTGTTTGGGTTTGTTTGTTTGGGTTTGTTTGGGTTTGCTTGGGCTTGTTTGTTTGTTTGGGTTTGTTTGGGTTTGCTTGGGCTTATTTGTTTGGTTTTGTTTGGGTTTGCTTGGGCTTGTTTGTTTGATTTTGTTTGGGTTTGCTTGGGCTTGTTTGTTTGGTTTTGTTTGGGTTTGCTTGGGCTGGTTTGTTTGTTTGGGTTTGTTTGGGTTTGTTTACACTCGTTAGAAAAAAGTTTTTTTTCGTCCTCGTGTCATAACGCAACACACTTGTGTTGCGTTTGTTTGGGTTTGTTTGGGCTCGTTTGTTTGGGTTTGTTTAGGTTTGTTTGGGTTTGTTTAAACTCGTTAGAAAAAAGTTTTTTTTTCGTCCTCGTGTCATAACGCAACACACTTGTGTTGCGTTTGTTTGGGTTTGTTTGGGCTTGTTTGTTTGGGTTTGTTTAGGTTTGTTTGGGTTTGTTTACACTCGTTAGACATTTTTTTTTTTCTTCGTCCTCGTGTCATAATGTACTATTTTGTTTTTAATTTTTTTTTTTTTTTTTTGCATCGTTTAAACTTACTCTGTCGACATATGCCATCGGAATTGGTGATCCATCCCTCGGGGCACGTGCACACCATAGTTTTCACGGGTATCGTATCGAGGACGCTGCATCTTGCGTTTTCCTTGCAAGGCCTAATAATTTGACATGGATCGACACAATTTTCGTCTATGCAGGCAAGCTTGGTCGGACAATCGACGTCTTTTCGACAATACGGTTGTTCCTTAGTTGGGGCTAGTTCGCAATAAGAGTACGGATCACCGGACGGCAAATCCTCGGGACATCGGCACAGTGGCAAATGATTGCGTACGTAGCAGCGAGCGTTTTGAGCGCAAGGCGATGTATCCACGAAGCAAGGATCGACGCAACGTTTGTTCGCGCACGCGAGACTTTGCGAGCATTCGCGATCGCTCGTGCACTCGGCTCGCTCGCAAAGTATCTCGGGATTGCCGTAATAGCCTCGACCGCACCGACACGACGAACGATGATTTTTCCCGTAACACTCGGCGTTTATAGCGCAATCGTTGCTCAAGATACAAACGTTTGTGCAAATGCCGTCGTGACAAGCCTCGGCGTATGGACACTCGACGTCCGACTCGCATTCCACTGTGGAGAGAGAGAGAGAGAGAGAGAGAGAGAGAGAGAGAGAGTGAAAAAACATTTTTTTAAGCTTATTTCATTCGCGACGTTTTTTTTTTTTCTTTTTATATCTTTTAAGGGGGAGAATGTCAGATGAGCTCCGGAAAGATCCGGAACAATTTTTCACGCCGTTTCGCCGATAGTTTAATTTTTTACAATTTCTTTTTTTTTTTACGATTAGTACTCTTTTTCGAAAACGACCATTTTTCGGTTTTTTTTTTCGTTGTTTGGGCTTGTTTGGGTTTGTTTGGGTTTGTTTGGGTTTCGCCGATAGTTTAATTTTTTACTATTTCTTTTTTTTTTTTACGACTAGTACCAGTTTTCGAAAACGACCATTTTTCGCTTTTTTGTTGTTTGGGTTTGTTTGGGTTTCGCCGATAGTTTAATTTTTTACTATTTCTTTTTTTTTTTTTTACGACTAGTACCCTTTTTCGAAAACGACCATTTTTCGCCTTTTTTTTGTTGTTGTTTGGGTTTGTTTGGGTTTCGCCGATAGTTTAATTTTTTACTATTTCTTTTTTTTTTTTTTTACGACTAGTACCCTTTTTCGAAAACGACCATTTTTCGCCTTTTTTTTGTTGTTGTTTGGGTTTGTTTGGGTTTCGCCGATAGTTTAATTTTTTACTATTTCTTTTTTTTTTTTTTTACGACTAGTACCCTTTTTCGAAAACGACCATTTTTCGCCTTTTTTTTGTTGTTGTTTGGGTTTGTTTGGGTTTCGCCGATAGTTTAATTTTTTACTATTTCTTTTTTTTTTTTTTACGACTAGTACCCTTTTTCGAAAATGACCATTTTTCGCCTTTTTTTTTGTTGTTTGGGTTTGTTTGGAATTCGCCGATAGTTTAATTTTTTACTATTTCTTTTTTTTTTTTTACGACTAGTACCCTTTTTCGAAAACGACCATTTTTCGCCTTTTTTTGTTGTTGTTTGGGTTTGTTTGGGTTTCGCCGATAGTTTAATTTTTTACTATTTCTTTTTTTTTTTTACGACTAGTACCCTTTTTCGAAAACGACCATTTTTCGCTTTTTTTTGTTGTTGTTTGGGTTTGTTTGGGTTTCGCCGATAGTTTAATTTTTTACTATTTCTTTTTTTTTTACGACTAGTACCCTTTTTCGAAAACGACCATTTTTCGCTTTTTTTTGTTGTTGTTTGGGTTTGTTTGGGTTTCGCCGATAGTTTAATTTTTTACTATTTCTTTTTTTTTTTTTTTACGACTAGTACCCTTTTTCGAAAACGACCATTTTTCGCCTTTTTTTTGTTGTTGTTTGGGTTTGTTTGGGTTTCGCCGATAGTTTAATTTTTTACTATTTCTTTTTTTTTTTTTACGACTAGTACCCTTTTTCGAAAACGACCATTTTTCGCTTTTTTTTGTTGTTGTTTGGGTTTGTTTGGGTTTCGCCGATAGTTTAATTTTTTACTATTTCTTTTTTTTTTTTTTACGACTAGTACCCTTTTTCGAAAACGACCATTTTTCGCCTTTTTTTGTTGTTGTTGTTTGGGTTTGTTTGGGTTTCGCCGATAGTTTAATTTTTTACTATTTCTTTTTTTTTTTTTTTACGACTAGTACCCTTTTTCGAAAACGACCATTTTTCGCCTTTTTTTGTTGTTGTTTGGGTTTGTTTGGGTTTCGCCGATAGTTTAATTTTTTACTATTTCTTTTTTTTTTTTTTTACGACTAGTACCCTTTTTCGAAAACGACCATTTTTCGCTTTTTTTTGTTGTTGTTTGGGTTTGTTTGGGTTTCGCCGATAGTTTAATTTTTTACTATTTCTTTTTTTTTTTTTACGACTAGTACCCTTTTTCGAAAACGACCATTTTTCGCCTTTTTTTTGTTGTTGTTTGGGTTTGTTTGGGTTTCGCCGATAGTTTAATTTTTTACTATTTCTTTTTTTTTTTTTACGACTAGTACCCTTTTTCGAAAACGACCATTTTTCGCTTTTTTTTGTTGTTGTTTGGGTTTGTTTGGGTTTCGCCGATAGTTTAATTTTTTACTATTTCTTTTTTTTTTTTTTACGACTAGTACCCTCTTTCGAAAACGACCATTTGTCGCTTTTTTTTTGTCGTCTACCTGTATATTGGACGTTTTTTTTTTTTTTTTTATCAACTTACGTTTCGAACATCCAAGTTGTGGATTACCCGTGTAACCAGGAGTACAAACGCACGAGGGATAATGATGAGTGACAAGGCACTCGGCGTTTGGACCGCAATTGCATGGATTCGTGCATCTGCCATTTACGCAGGCCTCGGTCCCGGCACACTCGCTGTTCGACAGACAACCGAGAACGATTGCCGCTATACGTGGAGAGACGGAGCCGAAGAAAATGAAAAAAAAAAGAATATATATTAACTTTTTTTATTCATCGTATTGTACGAATATTTTTTTTTAGCTTGTCAATAACAAATTAAAATGTTTTTTTTTTTTTCGTTCTTCAAGGCCTAGATATCTTTGGAAGAATTTTTTTTTTTTTATTGGTTCGAATGACGTATAAACGTGCAAAAAATAAAATATTCAAGCCCCTATCTTAATTTTTATTTAGGAAAAATCGTTAATAAATGAAGATGATTAATGATTTTAATTGACTGATATTCGTATCAGTAAATAAAAAGAAATAAAAATTAATAAAAATTAACAAACTGATATAAAACAAACTTATTTTTTAAAATAAGTTTGTTTGGGTTTGTTTGGGTTCATAACCAAAACAAACCCAAACAACACTTATTTTGTAAAATAAGTTTTTTAAAATAAATTACAATAAATTAAAATTAAAATATTAAAAAATTGAAATATTTTTTAAGATTTAAAATTAAAAAAATGATATAAAAAAAAAAAACTCATGTTTTAAAATAAGTTTTTTTTTTTATATCAGTTTATTAATAAATTAAAATAAATAAAAATTAACAAACTGATATAAATTAAAATAAATTAAATTTAACAAACATATAAAAAAAACTTATTTTTTTAAATAAGTTTTTTTTTTTTATATCAGTTTATTAATTTTCATTTATTTTAATATTTTTTTTTAATTTACTGATTTTATTTTAATTTACGGATATAAAAAAAAACCTTATATTTTAAAATAATTTCTTTTTATCAGTTAAAAAAAAAAATCAAAAGATTGATTGGTTTTTTTTTCTTTTCACGCATCTCGATTTAAAATGATTTTAATTTACTGATATTCGTATCAGTAAATAAAAATAAATAAAAAGAAATAAAAATTAATAAAAATTAACAAACTGATATAAAACAAACTTATTTTTTAAAATAAGTTTGTTTGGGTTTGTTTGGGTATTTTAAAAAACTTATTTTTTAAAATAAGTTTTTTAATAAACTAAAATAAATTAAAATTAAAATATTAAAATATAAAAAAATTGAAATATTTTTTAAAATTAAAATTAATAAAATGATATAAAAAAAAAAACATTTTTTAAAATAAGTTTTTTTTTTAATATCAGTTTATTAATAAATTAAAAATAAATAAAAATTAACAAACTGATATAAATTAAAATAAATTAAATTTAACAAACATATAAAAAAAACTAATTTTTTTAAATAAGTTTTTTTTTTTTTATATCAGTTTATTAATTTTTATTTATTTTGATATTTTTTTTTAATTTACTGATTTTATTTTAATTTACGGATATAGAAAGAAAAAAAAACTTATATTTTAAAATAATTTCTTTTTATCAGTTTAAAAAAAAAAATCAAAAGATTGATTGGCTTTTTTTTTATATCAGTTTATTAATTTTAATTTATTTTAATGTTTTTTTTTCTAATTTACCGATTTTATTTTAATTTACGGATATAAAAAAAAACTTATATTTTAAAATAATTTCTTTTTATCAGTTTAAAAAAAAAAATCAAAAGATTGGTTTTTTTTTTCTTTTCACGCATCTCGACATGTACTTACGCGCTGTACACTCGATTCTCGGATCGCCCATATAATTGATCGGGCACTTGCAGACCGGATTGTGACGATCGACATGACAGAGTGAATTTCTGCCGCAAGGATCGCCCGAGACGCATGGATTCGTACACACGGAATTGACGCACTGTCGATCATTCGGGCACTCGTCGTTGCCGTAACATTCCGGCAATGACGGAGGCAGTGGTGTGCTTGGCACGCGTGAACACTGCGCGTACGGATTTCCCGTAA
>OZ010725.1:6992691-7189258 GCA_963932345.1 Ophion ventricosus | reverse complement strand
TTTAGATTTATTCTTCCTCTTTAATTGGAGTTTTTTAAATTCTCTGTACGATTATTTGTCTCCGAGTTATCGCTTGTCAAAGCCAAAATGACACTTTTCGCTTTGACGACCGATAACTCGTGGAAAAATCGTCGTACAGAGAATTTAAAAAAGTCAAATTAAAGGGGAAGAACCAATCTTTAAAAAATGTCTGGATCAAATTGCTCAAAAAATAATTATTCAAGCCTGTAGACCTTTCGAAAGACTAACAAAAATTTCGCAACATTTTTTTCCTTCGATTTTCTTATAATTTCTCGAAAACTGACCCTTAATTTAGCATTTTGAATGACAGGAATAAAAACTAGAGACTTCAAGCTTCAATTCTCTTTTTTTTTCATTGCTCTACGACGATTTTTCGCGAAGTTACAAGCTGTTGAAAATTATGAAAAAAATTTTGGGGGTTTGCTGGGGGGCATTCCCCCTCGGCTGGGGGCATTTCCCCCCAGGCTGGGGGCATTTCCCCCCCAGGCTGGGGGCATTTCCCCTCAGGCTTGGGGCACTCCCCCGAGGCTGGGGTCATTCCCCCCAGGCTGGGGGCATTTCCCCCCAGGCTGGGGGCATTTCCCCTCAGGCTTGGGGCACTCCCCCGAGGCTGGGGTCATTCCCCCCCAGGCTGGGGGCATTTTCCCCCAGGCTGGGGGCATTTCCCCTCAGGCTTGGGGCACTCCCCCGAGGCTGGAGGGGTGACCACCCCACTGGTGCACGTCACTGACGAAAAACGCCGAATTTTATCGACTATTCTTACTTTTCGCAACGAAACAAACTGTCGCAGGGTCACCGGTGTATCCTTCAAGGCAGTCGCATTTTGGCTGATGCGCGTACACTTGACAAATAGCATTGTTACCGCAAGATCCAGGACACGGATCGGTACATTTTGCGTTCACGCAAGCAAGGCTCGACGGGCAGTCGCTGTTAACGCGACACTCTGGTCTACAGTTGGGTGGAGGTCCCAAAAGTCCTGGCAAACAGGTGCAGGACGGCGGAGCATCGGCTGTGACGTCGCATCGGGCGTTTGGACCACAGGGCGACGGATTGCAGGGATCGCTTGGCACTGGTTTGTCTGTTAATTTTTCATTCGAGGCAATCAGGTTCGACGCGACGGGGCGGGGGTGGGGCGTTCGTGGATAACATTTGTTTGGGTTTGTTTGGACAGGCGCCGGGTTGGGGGGGGGGGCGTTTTCGAGAAAATTTGTTTGGGTTTGTTTGGACAGGGCCCGGGTTGGGGCGGGGGCATTCATGGAGAAAATTTGTTTGGGTTTGTTTGGACAGGGGCGGGGTTGGGGCGGGGGCGTTCATGGAGAAAATCTGTTTGGCTTTGTTTGGACAGGGGCGGGGTTGGGGCGGGGGCGTTCATGGAGAAAATTTTTTTGGGTTTGTTTGGGCAGGGGTGGAGTTGGAGGGGGCGTTAATGGAGAAAATTTGTTTGGGTTGGGGCGGGGACGTTCATGGAGAAAATCTATTTGGGTTTGTTTGGACAGGGGCGGGTTTGGGGCGGGGGCGTTCATGGAGAAAATTTGTTTGGGTTTGTTTGGACAGGGGCGGGGTTGGGGGGGGGGCGTTCTTGGAGAAAATTTGTTTGAGTTTGTTTGGACAAGGGCGGGGTTGGGAGGGGGGCGTTCATGGAGAACATTTATTTGGGTTTGTTTGGACAGAGGCGGGGTTTGGGGGGGGCGTTCATGGAGAAATTTTTTTTTTGGTTTGTTTGGACAGGGTCGGGGTTGGGGGGGCGGGGGCGTTGATGGAGAAAATCTGTTTGGGTTTGTTTGGACAGGGGCGGGTTTGGGGCGGGGGCGTTCATGGAGAAAATTTGTTTGGGTTTGTTTGGACAGGGGCGGGGTTGGGGGGGGGCGTTCATGGAGAAAATTTGTTTGGGTTTGTTTGGACAGAGGCGGGGTTTGGGGGGGGCGTTCATGGAGAAAATTTGTTTGGGTTTATTTGGACAGAGGCGTGGTTGGGGGGCGTTCATTGAGAAAATTTGTTTGGGTTTGTTTGTTTGGGTTTATTTAAACAGGGGCGGAGTTGGAGGGGGGGTGTTCATGGAGAAAATTTGTTTGGGTTTGTTTGGACAGGGGCGGGGGAGGGGGCGTTCACGGAGAACATTTGTTTGGGTTTGTTTGGGTTTATTTGGACAGAGGCGTGGTTGGGAGGCGTTCATTGAGAAAATTTGTTTGGGTTTGTTTGTTTGGGTTTATTTAAACAGGGGCGGAGTTGGAGGGGGGGGGGGGGGGGTGTTCATGGAGAAAATTCGTTTGGGTTTGTTTGGACAGGGGCGGGGGGAGGCGTTCACGGAGAACATTTGTTTGGGTTTATTTGGACAGAGGCGTGATTGGGAGGCGTTCATTGAGAAAATTTGTTTGGGTTTGTTTGGGTTTATTTAAACAGGGGCGGAGTTGGAGGGGGGGGGGTGTTCATGGAGAAAATTCGTTTGGGTTTGTTTGGACAGGGGCGGGGGGGGGCGTGCATGAAGAAAATTTGTTTGGGTTTGTTTGGGTTTATTTGGACAGAGGCGTGGTTGGGGGGGCGTTCATTGAGAAAATTTGTTTGGTTTTGTTTGTTTGGGTTTATTTAAACAGGGGCGGAGTTGGAGGGGGGGGGTGTTCATGGAGAAAATTCGTTTGGGTTTGTTTGGACAGGGGCGGGGGGGGGGGCGTTCATGAAGAAAATTTGTTTGGGTTTGTTTGGGTTTATTTGGACAGAGGCGTGGTTGGGGGGGGGGGGGGGGGGCGTTCATTGAGAAAATTTGTTTGTTTGTTTGGGTTTGTTTGGGTTTATTTAAACAGGGGCAGAGTTGGAGGGTGCGTTCATGGAGAAAATTCGTTTGGGTTTGTTTGGACAGGAGCGGGGTTTGGGGGGGGGGGGGGGGGGGCGTTCATGAAGAAAATTTGTTTGGGTTTGTTTGGGGTTGTTTGGACAGGGGCGGGGGCCTTTCATCGAGAAAATTTGTATTTTACATTCTTGAACGTTCGTTCCTTAGAAGAAAAAAAAGAAAAAAAAAAAAGAAAAAAAAACTTACCCAATGGGAAACAACTGACTGACGGATGTCCTGTATAATGTTCCGGACAATTGCACACGGGATTGTGATTGCGAACGTTGCAAATTGCATTTTGTCCGCAAGCACCGTTACACGGGTCAAGACACTTTTCGTTAATGCATGCACTGTTTTGTTGGCAATCGGAACTGACGACGCACTCGGGTCTGCAGTACGGGGGTACGCCCAGGTATCCGGCCAGACAACTGCACGCTGCGAGCCCGCCGTAACTACGACACATACTGTTGGGCCCACATTTCGTTGGTTCGCAGGGATTTGCCGTCGGTGCTGTTTGTATTTATGAAGAAAAAAATAAGTAAACAAATAAATATTAAAATAATGAAAATTGGGGTTTGATGTCACATGCGTATTTTTTTTTTATTTTTTTTTAATTCGCAACACACTGTAAAAAAAACAGCAAAAAAAAAATAGCGGTTATTTTCATAAATATAAAAAAAATCGGAAATATTAAAAAAATTGGATATATATGAAAATAAATTGTCCGAAAGATAAATTGTCCGAAGGTTTTTTTTCTTTTTTTTTTTTTTTCAATCATCTTACCTTTCAATACCTTCAAAATGAATTTTTCAAAATAATCCTGATTTTCGCTTCGTCACAGTAGCCAAAATCCTTAAAGGTGAACGTAAAAAAAAATGTCAATATGTCGGGGGACTTACGTTTGGCAGTTACGCAAGGGCCGTAAGAATTTCCATTGTCAATGGTACATCGGCAAACAGGATTGTGATTGACGACTTGGCATTTTTCGTAAGGTCGACAAACACCGCTACAAGGATCGACGCATTTGTTGTTGAGACAGGCGCGATCGCGCGAGCAGTCGTAATTCTGCACGCACTCGGGACGACAGCCCTGGTAAGGATTGCCACGATATTCCGGCAAGCACGTACAAGCGCCAGCTTGGCAACGCGCGTTTGGACCGCAGGGCGAAGGCTCGCAAGGGTCTTTTGGTCCTGGGGCTAAAGAAAATGATTTTATTTTTATTTTATTTAATAATTATTATTTTTATTTAATTTAATAATTATTTTTATTTAATTTAATATTTATTTTTATTTAATTCAATATTTATTTTTATTTAATTCAATATTTATTTTTATTTAATTCAATATTTATTTTTATTTAATTTAATAATTATTTTCATTCAATTCAATATTTATTTGTATTTAATTCAATATTTATTTTTATTTAATTTAATATTTATTTTTATTTTATTTAATAATTATTTTTATTTAATTCAATATTTATTTCTATTTTATTCAATTTTTTATTTCTATTTTATTTAATATTTATTTTTATTTTATTTAATAATATTTATTTTTATTCAATTTAATAATATTTATTTTTATTTAATTTAATAATATTTATTTTTATTTAATTTAATAATACTTATTTTTATTTAATTTAATAATGTTTATTTTTATTTGATTTAATATTTATTTTTATTCAATTTAATAATGTTCATTTTTATTTAATTTAACAATATTTATCTTTATTTAATTTAATAATATTTCTTTTTATTTAATTTAATAATATTCATTTTTATTTGATTTAATAATATTTATCTTCATTTAATTTATTAATTTTCATTTTTATTTAATTTAATAATACTTACTTTTATTCAATTTAATAATATTTATTTTTATTCAATTTAATAATATTTATTTTTATTCAATTTAATAATATTTATTTTTATTTAATTTAATAATACTTATTTTTATTTAATTTAATAATATTTATTTTTATTTGATTTAATATTTATTTTTATTCAATTTAATATTATTCATTTTTATTTAATTTAATAGTATTCATTTTTATTTAATTTAACAATATTTATCTTTATTTAATTTAATAATATTTCTTTTTATTTAATTTAATAATATTCATTTTTATTTAATTTAATAATATTCATTTTTATTTGATTTAATAATATTTATCTTCATTTAATTTTATAATATTCATTTTTATTTGATTTAATAATATTTATTCCGCTCGGTACGATAATGGACGTTTTACGGACGGCTTCGAGTCCGTAAAAACTCCGTTTTCACACCGAGTACAATAAAATTTCATAAAATACTCGAAAAAAAGTTTTTACGTCCTTGTGTCATAATGCACTATTATTTTAACTTAATTTAACTTATTTTGACTTAATTAATGCTTTTTTGTTTTTTTTTTCTTCTTCAAGAATAATCGTGCGAAACGAGGCTTCTTACGCGTTGTGGGTGGTTCCGGTAGCGGATAACAAGCGTTGAACGGATCACCGGTGTAACCTTCCCAACATGTGCAAATTGGTGTATGATTGACGACGTTGCAACGTGCACGATTGCCGCACGAGCCGGGACAAGGATCGACGCATAGCTCGCGCAGGCAAGCCTGATCGCTTCGGCACTCGGAATTCAAGGAGCACTCGGGACGACAGTTGGGTGGAAAGCCTGTGTAATTTGGCAGACAAGAGCATGCCGGTGTGCCACCGTTGTTGGTGTCTTGACACATGGAGAACGGGCCGCAGGGCGACGGTACGCAAGGATTCGTCGGTATTGGTGGTATCGGGTCGTACGCTGAAATATTCGTTTTAATGTCATAATAGTTGAGACGGGAATATACTACTTTATTTCAATAAATATTGATTTTAGAGAAAAATGTTTCGTACAAAAGTTGTAGCCTATGAAAAAATTGATCTTTTATGTTCTATACAGTTTTCGCCTAAAACCATTATGTATCGAGAAAAATGGCATAGTTTTAATGGCATAGTAATGGCAAGTTTTTGCTACTTTATTTCAATAAATCTTGATTTTAGAGAAAAATGTTTCGTACAAAAGTTGTAGCCTATGAAAAAATTGATCTTTTATGTTCTATACAGTTTTCGCCTAAAACCATTATGTATCGAGAAAAATGGCATAGTTTTAATGGCATAGTAATGGCAAGTTTTTGCTACGTTATTTCAATAAATCTTGATTTTAGAGAAAAATGTTTCGTACAAAAGTTGTAGCCTATAAAAAGATTGATCTTTTGTGTTCTATACAGTTTTCGCCTAAAACCATTATGTATCGAGAAAAATGGCATAGTTTTAATGGCATAGTAATGGCAAGTTTTTGCTACTTTATTTCAATAAATCTTGATTTTAGAGAAAAATGTTTCGTACAAAAGTTGTAGCCTATGAAAAAATTGATCTTTTATGTTCTATACAGTTTTCGCCTAAAACCATTATGTATCGAGAAAAATGGCATAGTTTTAATGGCATAGTAATGGCAAGTTTTTGCTACGTTATTTCAATAAATCTTGATTTTAGAGAAAAATGTTTCGTACAAAAGTTGTAGCCTATAAAAAGATTGATCTTTTGTGTTCTATACAGTTTTCCCCTAAAACCATTATGTATCGAGAAAAATGGCATAGTTTTAATGGCATAGTAATGGCAAGTTTTTGCTACTATATTTCAATAAATCTTGATTTTAGAGAAAAATGTTTCGTACAAAAGTTGTAGCCTATAAAAAGATTGATCTTTTATATTCTATACAGTTTTCGCCTAAAACCATTATGTATCGAGAAAAATGGCATAGTTTTAATGGCATAGTAATGGCAAGTTTTTGCTACGTTATTTCAATAAATCTTGATTTTAGAAAAAAATGTTTCAGACAAAAGTTGTAGCCTATAAAAAGATTGATCTTTTGTGTTTTATACAGTTTTCGCCTAAAACCATTATGTATCGAGAAAAATGGCATAGTTTTAATGGCATAGTAATGGCAAGTTTTTGCTACTTTATTTCAATAAATCTTGATTTTAGAGAAAAATGTTTCGTATAAAAGTTGTAGCCTATAAAAAAATTGATCTTTTATGTTCTATACAGTTTTCGCCTAAAACCATTATGTATCGAGAAAAATGGCATAGTTTTAATGGCATACTAATGGCAAGTTTTTGCTACTTTATTTCAATAAATCTTGATTTTAGAGAAAAATGTTTCATACAAAAGTTGTAGCCTATGAAAAAATTGATCTTTTATGTTCTATACAGTTTTCGCCTAAAACCATTATGTATCGAGAAAAATGGCATAGTTTTAATTGCACAGTAATGGCAAGTTTCTGCTACGTTATTTCAATAAATCTTGATTTTAGAGAAAAATGTTTCGTACAAAAGTTGTAGCCTATAAAAAAATTGATCTTTTGTGTTCTATACAGTTTTCGCCTAAAACCATTATGTATCGAGAAAAATGGCATAGTTTTAATGGCACAGTAATGGCAAGTTTTTGCTACTTTATTTCAACAAATCTTGATTTTAGAGAAAAATGTTCCGTACAAAAGTTGTAGCCTATAAAAAAATTGATCTTTTGTGTTCAATACAGTTTTCGCCTAAAACCATTATGTATCGAGAAAAATGGCATAATGCTCCAACAAGTAAATTCAGCGTTTGGACGATTAAAATATTTAAAAAAATCTTGGCTAATATTTTTCGGATCAATATTCAAGTCGGATTTTCCCAAAAAAACGGACAAATGCCGGCAAAAAGATTTCATTTCATCAACAAAAAAATCTTTTCGCCTGAAGTTTACCTAAAGTTTAAAAAATGTAAAACGTTTTGTTACTTTCGAAACAAAAAAAACAAAAATTCTCAAAATTGGCTACTTTTTCGTCGTCCACGTGAACTTCACCCCTAAAAAAAAAAAAAAAAAAAAAAAAAAAAAAACCAGAAAAATTCTTCGCAACTCACGTCTGTCGTCGAAGCATTGGACAAAAGGATCGCCAGTTTGTCCGGGCTTGCAACTACATATGGGACTATGATTGATGACCTCGCATCTCGAGTTTATTCCGCAAGTACCCGGGCAAGGATCCAAACATTTTTGTCTCACGCAAGCGTGATTCGTCGAACATTCCTGACTGACTCGACACTCCGGTCGACAATTCGGTGGAACGCCTATGTTTCCTGGGGCGCACGAGCAAGACGTTTTATCATCGTGTTGCACTCGACATTCGCTGTTCGGTCCGCAGGGCGACGGAACGCAAGGATTTCTCGTTTCGTTTCTACCGTCTATGGGCAAATGTTGAATATTATCGACACCAGATTTCGTCGCACGACGTGTGTCAAGTGTTGGGCGTTGATCAATTAAATTTTCAATCAGTTCATCAATTGACTGAAAAATTAATTGCAATTAATGTTAATTGCAACTGTCAATTGCTCGTTGCAATTAATTTTGTTTGGATCAATCTATTGTTAATTGCAACTTGCAATTGAAACAATTGCAATTAACTGCTTTTCAATTGTTCAAAGAAACAATCGTAAGCTAACAATTATCCTACTTAACTTTACAGATATAAGATAGGACGTGTTTTTGTTTGGGTTTTTTGTAGGCTTGCGCAACGCCCTAGACAATAATAAGTTTTAACTGTTAGCTTTTCATCAAATACACGAAAAAAAAAGGGTGGAAAATTTATTAGTTTCTAATTGTGGAATGTCACGAATTAATAATTGATTAATTGTTAATTGCGACTACAGCAATTAACATTTAATTCATTGTAATTGTGAAAACTGACGATTAAAAGTTAATTAATTGTTAATCGTGAGTTTTCACAATTACAATTAATTAATTGTTAATCGTGAGTTTTCACAATTACAATTAATTAATTGTTAATCATGAGTTTTCACAATTATGATTGATCAATTGTTAATCATGAGTTTTCACAATTACAATTAATCAATTGTTAATCATGAGTTTTCACAATTACAATTAATCAATTGTTAATTATGAGTTTTCACAATTACAATGAATTAATTGTTTATCGTGAGTTTTCACAGTTACAATTAATTAATTGTTAATCGTGAGTTTTCACAATTAACAATTATTTAATTGTTAATCATGAGTTTTCACAATTACAATTCATTAATTGTTAATCGTGAGTTTTGACAATTAAAATTAATTAATTGTTAATCGCGAGTTTTCACAATTAACAATTAATCAATTGTTAATCGTGAGTTTTCACAATTACAATTAATCAATTGTTAATCGTGAGTTTTCACAATTACAATTAATTAATTGTCAATCGTGAGTTTTCATAATTACAATTAATTAATTGTTAATCGTCAGTTTTCATAATTACAATTAATTAATTGTTAATCGTCAGTTTTTGCAATTACAATTAATTAATTGTTAATCGTGAGTTTTCACAATTACAATTAATTAATTGTTAATCGTGAGTTTTCACAATTATGATTAATTAATTGTTAAGTGTGAGATTTCACAATTACAATTAATTAATTGTTTATCGTGAGTTTTCACAATTACAATTATTCAATTGTTAATCATGAGTTTTCACAGTTACAATTAATTAATTGTTAATCGTGAGTTTTCACAATTACAATTAATCAATTGTGAGTTTTGACAATTAAAATTAATTAATTGTTAATCGTGAGTTTTCACAATTAACAATTAATTAATTGTTAATCATGAGTTTTCACAGTTACAATTAATTAATTGTTAATCGCGAGTTTTCACAATTAACAATTAATTAATTGTTAATCGTGAGTTTTCACAATTACAATTAATTAATTGTTAATCGTGAGTTTTCACAATTACAATTAATTAATTGTTAATCGTGAATTTTCACAATTACAATTAATTAATTGTTAATCGTGAGTTTTCACAATTACAATTAATTAATTGTTAAGTGTGAGATTTCACAATTACAATTAATTAATTGTTAATCATGAGTTTTCACAGTTACAATTAATTAATTGTTAATCGTAAGTTTTCACAATTACAATTAATCAATTTTTCAATTGTGAGTTTTGACAATTAAAATTAATTAATTGTTAATCGCGAGTTTTCACAATTAACAATTAATTAATTGTTAATCGTGAGTTTTCACAATTACAATTAATCAATTGTTAATCGTGAGATTTCACAAATGCAATTAATTAATTGTTAATCGTGAGTTTGCACAATTATGATTAATCGATTGTTAATCGTGAGATTTCACAATTACAATTAATTAATTCTTAATCGCGCGTTTTCACAATTAACAATTAATTAATTGTTAATCGTGAGTTTTCACAATTACAATTAATTAATTGTTAATCGTGAGCTTTCACAATTAACAATTAATTAATTGTTAATCGTGAGTTTTCACAATTACAATTAATCAATTGTTAATCGTGAGTTTTCACAATTACAATTAATTAATTGTTAATCGTGAGTTTTCACAATTACAATGAATTAATTGTTAATCGTGAGATTTCACAATTACAATTAATTAATTGTTAGTACTGAGTTTTCACAATTACAATTAATTAAAATATTAAAATAATCAAAATTGGGGTTTAATTTCACATTCATATTTTTATAAACTCGCAACACACTAACAAAAAAAAAACAAAAAAAAAATAAGGCGTATTTTTATAAATATCAAAAATATAAAAAAATCGGATATATGTCAAAATATCAGATATTTTCGATATTTAAAATAAATATCCGATTTTTACGATGCCCAATATTTAAAAAAAAAAAACGAAGTTTGTGCAAAATTCCACCTAAACTGGACTTAACAACTGGTGAGAGTTTATTCCAATTTTCGTTCCAACATGTTCGTAATACTAATACAAGGTGTAAACACTTACACGTTGGTCCTTGGAATGGATAGCAGTAAGCGAATGGATCACCGGTATAACCATTTTCACATGAGCACGATGACATGTGATTGACGACATGGCAAATGGCGTTCAAGCCGCAACTACCGGGACAAGGATCCTGGCACTTGGATCTTATGCAAGTTTTATCGGCCGTGCAGTCGCTCGGTAAAACGCATTCGGGACGACAACCCACGTAAGGATTACCGTAAAAGTCAGGAGCGCACGAGCACACATGCATGTTTTCGGATTCACGACAAATGGCGTTTGCGCCGCAGGGCGACGGTTGACAGGGCCTTCGTGGTGGAAGTTCCGGTGGTACTGATTGGGTGAATAATAAATAATAAATAATAAATAATAAATAATAAATAATAAATAATAAATAATAAATAATAAATAATAAATAATAAATAATAAATAATAAATAATAAATAATAAATAATAAATAATAAATAATAAATAATAAATAATAAATAATAAATAATAAATAATAAATAATAAATAATAAATAATAAATAATAAATAATAAATAATAAATAATAAATAATAAATAATAAATAATAAATAATAAATAATAAATAATAAATAATAAATAATAAATAATAAATAATAAATAATAAATAATAAATAATAAATAATAAATAATAAATAATAAATAATGAATAATAAATAATAAATATTAAATAATGAACAATGAATAATAAATAATAAATAATGAACAATGAATAATAAATAATAAATAGAGAACAATGAATAATAAATAATAAATAATAAATAATGAATAATGAATAATAAATAATAAATAATGAACAATGAATAATGAATAATAAATAATAAATAATAAATAATGAACAATGAATAATAAATCATAAATAATAAATAATGAATAATAAATAATAAATATTAAATAATGAACGATGAATAATAAATAATAAATAATGAACAATGAATAATAAATAATAAATAATGAACAATGAATAATAAATAATAAATAATAAATAATAAATAATAAATAATAAATAATAAATAATAAATAATAAATAATGAATAATGAATAATAAATAATAAATAATGAACAATGAATGATAAATAATAAATAATAAATAATGAACAATGAATAATAAATCATAAATAATAAATAATGAACAATAAATAATGAATAATGAATAATGAATAATGAATAATAAATAATGAATAATAAATAATGAATAATGAATAATGAATAATAAATAATGAATAATAAATAATAAATAATAAATAATAAATAATAAATAATAAAAAAACTAAATGGCGTGACAATTTTTCCCTTTTTTTTCTTGTATTTTCTTACTTATAACCGGATCACATTGGACAAATGGATTTCCGGTGAAGGTTGCGGCGCAAGAGCACATCGGAGTATGACTGACGACCGTGCAATCGGCGTTCGAGCCGCAAGAGCCGGGACAAGGATCTTTGCACTTTTGATTGATGCATGCCCGATCGCTCGGACATTCGCTGTTGCTTGAACATTCGGGCCTGCAACGAGGGGGCAAACCTTCGTATCCGGGAAGGCAAGAGCACGAGGCTTTACCATTTTCGACACGACATTGGGCGTTTGGTCCACAGGGTGAGGGCTGACACGCGTCTTCCGGAACTTCGGGAGCTGGAAATCGGAGTGAACGTTTTCGTCTTTTTCTATTCGCAAGTAAACGTCTTTTTGGTGTTCGATTTTGATTGAATTTAGGATTTTTGTCGAGTGGGTCGAAATAGTTGACACGTATTTTTTTTTTTTATGTTTGCGGAACGTTAATTTTCCGGGAGGGAAAGGGAAGTACACGCATCCTTGCAAATGGGAGGTGTTATTTTTTCATTATAATTATCATTATGTGTCATTATCATTATATTCATCGTCATCATCGTCTTCATCGTCAGAAGTCGTTATAACCATCATTATCATCGTCATAATCGTCATAATCTTCGTCATCATCGTCATGATGATGGCGATGATTATTATGATGATGATGATGATGATGATGACGATGATTATGACGATGAAGACGATGATTTTGACTATTTTGACGATAATTATGACGATGATTAGGATGATAATGACGATGATTATGATGATTATGATAAGGATGACGATGAAGACGATAATGACAATGATTATGAGAATTATGATGATGTTGAGGATGATTATGACGATGATGACAATTATGACGATGATGATGATGATGATGAGGATGATGATGATGATGAGGATGATGATGGCGACGGTCATCGTCGTCATCATTATCACAATGATCGTCATAACCATCATCATCATCGTGATAATCGTCATAATCATCGTCATAATTGTCATCATCGTCATAATTGTCATAATCATTGTCATCATCGTCAACATCGTCATCATCGTCATAATCGTCGTCTTCTTCATCGTCATAATCATCATCATCATGATCATCGTCATAATCATTGTCATGATTATGATGATGATGATGACGATGATGATGATGACGATGAAGACGATGATTATGACGATGTTGACGATGATTATGACGATTATGTCGATGATTAGGATGATAATGACGATGATTATGATAATGATGACGATGACGATGAAGACGATAATGACAATTATGATGATGTAGAGGATGATTATGACGATGATGACAATGATTATGACAATTATGACGATGTTGGTGATGAAGACGACGGGCATCGTCGTCATCATTATCATAATCATCGTCATAACCATCATAATCATCGTCATTGTCATCCTAATCATTATCATCATCATCATCGTCATCATCATCATCATCATAATCATCGTCTTCATCATAATCATCGTCTTCATCGTCATCATCGTAATCATCGTCATCACAATCATCGTCATCATCGTCATCGTAAACATCATCATAATCATCGTCGTCAGCATCATCACAATCATCGTCATCATCGTCATTATAATTATAACTATCTTCATTATCGTCAAAATCATCGTCATAATCATCATCATCGTCATAATCATTATAATCATCGTTATTATCATCACAATCTTCGTAATAATCGTCATAATTATCGTCATCATCGTCATTATCGTTACAATCATCGTCATAATCATCGTTATCATCGTCATCATAGTCATTATCGTCATCATTGTCATTATCGTCATCATAGTCATTATCGTCATCATCGTCATCATCGTCATTATCATTATAACTATCCATCCTCATTATCGTCAAAATCATCGTCATAATCGTCATAATTATCGTCATCATCGTCATTATCGTTACAATCATCGTCATAATCATCGTCATCATAGTCATTATCGTCATCATTGTCATCATAGTCATTATCGTCATCGTCGTCATCATCGTCATTATCATTATAACTATCCTCATTATCGTCACAATCATCGTCATAATCATCATCATCGTCATAATCATTATAATCATCGTCATTAACGTCACAAACATCGTAATAATCATCATAATTATCGACATCAGCGTCATTATCGTTACAATAATCGTCATAATCATCGTTATCATCTCCATCATAGTCATTATCGTCGTCATCGTCATCATCGTCATTATCATTATAACTATCCTCATTATCGTCACAATCATCGTCACAAAATATTCCAAATTTCCGAAAAAATCGAACAGGAACATCTCACGACGTTTCCACGATCGGTAGTTTGCTGAAACACGTTAATTGTCGTTATTTTCTTACGTTGTTGTGGTATACATCGCTCGAACGGATTGCCGGTGTAACGATGCGGACAGATGCATACGGGATTGTGATTGACCGTTGTGCATTGAGCGCCAAGGCCGCATGTACCGAGACAAGGATCGATGCACTTTTGATTGTTGCAAGCACGATTTTTCGGACAATCCGAGCTAACGACACACTCGGGCCTACAGGTTGGTGGTGTACCGGTGAAGCCTTGAATACACGAGCAAACAGCTTGATCGTTAGCTCTACGGCAATAACTGTTTGGCCCGCAAGGCGTAGGGTTGCATACGTCCACTGTTACGACATCTGCGTTGGAACGAAAAAAAAAGTCATTGATATATCGTAAGATTGATCGTAATAGTTGTGGATAGGTTTGGATTTGTTTGGGATTGGTCGAGTATGTTTGGGCGCAGTTTGGGTGGGACGAACCTGGAATCGGTGAGCAAAGAACAAATGCATTGCCCGACATGTTTCTCGGGCAACTGCACATCGGCAGATGATTGATAACGTTGCACTCGGCGCTTTCGCCACAAGCATCGGGACACGGGTCGCGACATTTGTTGTATACGCAAGCGTTGTTGCGCGTACAATCGGTATTGACAACGCACTCCGGTCTACAGCCTGTGTAAGGATTGCCGAGATACTCGGGCAAACAGGCGCAAATTCCTTCATCGCATCTCGCGTTTGGACCGCATGGCGATGGATTGCATAGATCGGTAGGTGCTGGTGCTGCGAAAGAGTATTTTTTAAAATTAAAAATGGCTTTTTTTTAAAATAAAAAATGACTTTTTCAAATAAAAAGTGATTTTTTTTAAATGAAAAATGACTTTTTCAATCAAAAATGATTTTTTTTTAAATGATTTTTTTAAATTAAAAATCATTTTTTTTTTAATAAAAAAATGATTTTATTCCACTCGGTACGATAATGGACGTTTTACGCACGCGAAGCGTACGTAAAAAGCCCATTTTCACACCGAGTACAATAAAATTTCGTATAATTGCAATCACACGAGGTTAAAAAAAGTTTTTTCGTCCTCGTGTCATAATGTACTATTTTTAATTAAAAAAAAATGATTGTGTTAATGAAAAATGCTTTTTTGAAAAAGAATGATTTTTTTTTATGAAAAAGGTTTTTTCTTAATAAAGAATGATTTTTTTTAAATAAAAAATGATTTTTTTAAATGAAAAATCATTTTTTTTAAAATAAAAAATGATTTTATTCCACTCGGTACGATAATGAACGTTTTACGCACGCGAAGCGTACGTAAAAAGCCCATTTTCACACCGAGTACAATAAAATTTCGTATAATTGCAATCACACGAGGTTAAAAAAAGTTTTTTTCGTCCTCGTGTCATAATGTACTATTTTTAATAAAAAAAAAATGATTGTGTTAATGAAAAATGCTTTTTTAATAAAGAGTGATTTTTTTTTATGAAAAAGGTTTTCTTAATAAAGAATGATTTTTTTAAAATAAAAAATGATTTTATTCCACACGGTACGATAATGAACGTTTTACGCACGCGAAGCGTACGTAAAAAGTCCATTTTCACACCGAGTACAATAAAATTTCGTATAATTGCAATCACACGGGGTTAAAAAAAGTTTTTTCGTCCTCGTGTCATAATGTAATATTTTAAATAAAAAATGATTGTGTTAATGAAAAATGCTTTTTTAATAAGGAATGATTTTTCTTCAAATAAAAAAGGTTTTCTTAATAAAGAATGATTTTTTAAAAATAAAAAATGATTTTATTCCACTCGGTACGATAATGAACGTTTTACGCACGCGAAGCGTACGTAAAAAGCCCATTTTCACACCGAGTACAATAAACTTTCGTATAATTGCAATTACACGAGGTTAAGAAAAAGTTTTTTTGTCCTCGTGTCATAATGTAATATTTTTAATAAAAAATGATTGTGTTAATGAAAAATGCTTTTTTAATAAAGAATGATTTTTTCTTTAAATAAAAAAGGTTTTCTTAATAAAGAATGATTTTTTTAAAATAAAAAATGATTTTATTCCACTCGGTACGATAATGGACATTTTACGCACGCGAAGCGTACGTAAAAAGCCCATTTTCACACCGAGTACAATAAAATTTCGTATAATTGCAATCAGACGAGGTTAAAAAAAAGTTTTTTTGTCCTCGTGTCATAATGTAATATTTTTAATAAAAAATGATTGTGTTAATGAAAAATGCTTTTTTAATAAAGAATGATTTTTTCTTTAAATAAAAAAGGTTTTCTTAATAAAGAATGATTTTTTTAAAATAAAAAATGATTTTATTCCACTCGGTACGATAATGGACATTTTACGCACGCGAAGCGTACGTAAAAAGCCCATTTTCACACCGAGTACAATAAAATTTCGTATAATTGCAATCAGACGAGGTTAAAAAAAGTTTTTTTGTCCTCGTGTCATAATGTAATATTTTTAATAAAAAATGATTGTGTTAATGAAAAATGCTTTTTTAATAAAGAATGATTTTTCTTTAAATAAAAAAGGTTTTCTTAATAAAGAATGATTTTTTAAAAATAAAAAATGATTTTATTCCACTCGGTACGATAATGAACGTTTTACGCACGCGAAGCGTACGTAAAAAGCCCATTTTCACACCGAGTACAATAAAATTTCGTATAATTGCAATCACACGAGGTTAAGAAAAAGTTTTTTTGTCCTCGTGTCATAATGTAATATTTTTAATAAAAAATGATTGTGTTAATGAAAAATGCTTTTTTAATAAAGAATGATTTTTTCTTTAAATAAAAAAGGTTTTCTTAATAAAGAATGATTTTTTTAAAATAAAAAATGATTTTATTCCACTCGGTACGATAATGGACATTTTACGCACGCGAAGCGTACGTAAAAAGCCCATTTTCACACCGAGTACAATAAAATTTCGTATAATTGCAATCAGACGAGGTTAAAAAAAAGTTTTTTTGTCCTCGTGTCATAATGTAATATTTTTAATAAAAAATGATTGTGTTAATGAAAAATGCTTTTTTAATAAAGAATGACTTTTCTTTAAATAAAAAAGGTTTTCTTAATAAAGAATGATTTTTTTTTAAATAAAAAATGATTTTATTCCACTCGGTACGATAATGGACATTTTACGCACGCGAAGCGTACGTAAAAAGCCCATTTTCACACCGAGTACAATAAAATTTCGTATAATTGCAATCACACGAGGTTAAAAAAAGTTTTTTCGTCCTCGTGTCATAATGTACTATTTTTAATTAAAAAAATGATTGTGTTAATGAAAAATGCTTTTTTAATAAAGAATGATTTTTTTTTTATTAAAAAAGGTTTTCCTAATAAAGAATGATTTTTTTAAAATAAAAAATGATTTTATTCCCCTCGGTACGATAATGAACGTTTTACGCACGCGAAGCGTACGTAAAAAGCCTATTTTCACACCGAGTACAATAAAATTTCGTATAATTGCAATCACACGAGGTTAAAAAAAAGTTTTTTTGTCCTCGTGTCATAATGTAATATTTTTAATAAAAAATGATTGTGTCAATGAAAAATGCTTTTTTAATAAAGAATGATTTTTCTTTAAATAAAAAAGGTTTTCTTAATAAAGAATGATTTTTTTAAAATAAAAAATGATTTTATTCCACTCGGTACGATAATGAACGTTTTACGCACGCGAAGCGTACGTAAAAAGCCTATTTTCACACCGAGTACAATAAAATTTCGTATAATTGCAATCACACGAGGTTAAAAAAAAGTTTTTTTGTCCTCGTGTCATAATGTAATATTTTTAATAAAAAATGATTGTGTCAATGAAAAATGCTTTTTTAATAAAGAATGATTTTTCTTTAAATAAAAAAGGTTTTCTTAATAAAGAATGATTTTTTTAAAATAAAAAATGATTTTATTCCACTCGGTACGATAATGAACGTTTTACGCACGCGAAGCGTACGTAAAAAGTCCATTTTCACACCGAGTACAATAAAATTTCGTATAATTGCAATCACACGAGGTTTAAAAAAAGTTTTTTTTTGTCCTCGTGTCATAATGTAATATTTTAAATAAAAAATGATTGTGTCAATGAAAAATGCTTTTTTAATAAAGAATGATTTTTTTAAAATAAAAAATGATTTTATTCCACTCGGTACGATAATGGACGTTTTACGCACGCGAAGCGTACGTAAAAACCCCATTTTCACGCCGAGTACAATAAAATTTCGTATAATTGCAATCACACGGAGTTAAAAAAAAGTTTTTTCGTCCTCGTGTCATAATGTACTATTTTTAATTAAAAAAAAAAAAAAAAAATGATTGTGTTAATGAAAAATGCCTTTTTAATAAAGAATGATTTTTTTATTTAAAAAAAATCGATTTTTTAATAAAAAATGATTTTTCTTTTTTTCGTTAAATTCAGCACAAATTAAAAATAAACCGTTTCCGGGCCTGTCGAAGCCGAATTGGAAATCATAAAATCATTAATAGCAGAATATTAAAATGATAATTACGAATCGTTGGCGGTGGAATTGGATAGCAATTCTCGAAGGGATTTCCCGTGTAAGTCTCGGGACAAGCGCAGAAAGGTGTATGATTTACAACGGAGCATCGTGCTGAAGCGCCGCACGAGCCTGGACATGGATCTCGACACTTTTCGTTGACGCAAGCTCGATCGTTCGTACAGTCGGGATTAATCGTGCACTCGGGACGACAATTTGGCGGCGAACCGATGTAATTGCCGGCACACGCGCAGCTCGATATTTCACCGATCTGGCTGCAGATCGAGTTTGGCCCGCACGGCGATGGATTGCAAGGATTTTTCGGCAAGCCTGGCGTTTCCGCTGTGAATTTTTCAAGCCAAATTAAATCGCGTTTACTCTCATCAATGTAAAACAAATCGATCAAACAAATTTTAAAACAACTTTCGAAATAATTTTTTTTTTTTTTTTTTTTTTCAAACAAATATCAAAAAACGATTTTTTTGTCAAACAAATTTCAAAAAAGTATTTTTTTTGTTGAAAATTTTTTAAACAAAACTCAAAACCCAAACAAATTTCAAAATCATTTTTTTTTTTTTCAAACAATTTTTAAACAAAATTCAAAACCCAAACAAACCCAAACAAATTTCAAAACAATTAAAAAAAAAATTCCAAAATAATTTTTTTTTCAAACAATTTTTAAACAAATTCCAAAATAATTTTTTTTTAGTCAAACAATTTTTAAGTTATTTTTTTTTTTCAAACAATTTTTAAACAAAATTCAAAACCCAAACAAACCCAAACAACCCAAAAAACCCAAACAAATTTCAAAACAATTTTAACTAAATTTCGAAATAATTCTTTTTTTTTTTTCAAACGATTTTTAAACAAATTTAAAAAAAAATTTTTTTTTTTGTCAACCAAAATTTTAAACAAAATTCATAACAATTTTATTTTCAAACAATTAAAAAAAATTCAAAACTATTTTTTTTAAATAATTAAAAAAAAATCTTCAAAACTATTTTTGAACAAAATTCGAAACCCAAACGAACCCAAACAAATTTGAAAAACTATTTTTAAACAAAATTCGAAACCCAAACAAACCCAAAGAAATTTCAAAAAGATTTTTAAACAAAATTCAAAACCCACACAAACCCAAACAAATTTCAAAACAATTTTTTTTTTTTCAAACAATTTTTAAACAAAATTCAAAACCCAAACGAATTAGAAAACAATTTTTTTTTTCAAACAATTTTTAAACAAAATTCAAAACCCAAACAAACCCAAACAAACAAAATTCAAAACCCATACAAACCCAAACAAATTTCAAAACAATTTTTTTTTTTTCCAACAATTTTTAAACAAAATTCAAAACCCAAACGAATTAGAAAACAATTTTTTTTTTTCAAACAATTTTCAAACAAAATTCAAAACCCAAACGAATTGCAAAACAATTTTTTTTTCCAAACAATTTTCAAACAAATTTCAAAACAATGTTTTTTTTTTTTTTTTCAAACAATTTTCCAACAAGTCCAATCGCTTGTGTGGGATAATTAATTTTTTTTTTTTCTACCGAAACGTTCGTACACTCACGAGCTTCGAAGCAACTGGCAAATGGATTTCCGGTAAAGCCTGACGGACAACTGCATATTGGGCTGTGATTGATCATTCGGCATTGGGCACCTTGGCCACACGTGCCCGGACAAGGATTCTGACACTTTTGATCGATGCAAGCGAGTCTTGTGTCGCACTCCGAGCTAACGAGACACTCGGGACGACAATTTGGCGGACTACCGAAGTATCCGGATAAACACGAGCATACAGCTTGACCATTGACGACAAGGCAATTGCTGTTGGAACCGCACGGTGACGGCTTGCACGGCTCGAACGGAATTGGTTCACCTGAAAATTTCGTGTCAAGTGAATCTCGTTACAGTCGAATCTCGATGTAACGAAGATTTGTCCATTCCTTTATGATAGAATCCGCCCGAAAACTTGATAGAACGGAGAAAAACTATAGGAGAAAGGTTTACCGAGTTGATAACATGGGATAAGATGACAAAGCCAGCCAGTTCCTATGAAATGTGAATATTTAAAAAAAATGAAGCTTTAAATACAGAAATTATGAAGCTAAACCAAATGATCATTTTCTCAATACAGTTGTATTGCGTTGTCGAAGTTCCAGAACCTTCTGGAACATTCTAGAACATTCTCGAACCTTCTGAAAGATTCTATAACATTCTGGAACATTATAGAACATTCTCGAACATTATAGAACATTTTAGAACAATTTTGGATCATTCTAAAGGCTTCTCAAGCATTCTGTAACATTCTCAAACCTTCTGATAAATTTTACAACATTCTGAAACATTCTAGAACATTATCGAACCTTCTGGAAGATTCTACGGAACATTCTGGAACATTGTACGACATTCTAGAACATTCTGGAACAATATACAACGTTCCCGAACATTCTGGAACATTCTAGAGCATTCTAAAGCATTCTCAAACATTCTGGAATATTCTAGAACATTCTCAAACCTTCTGAAAGATTCTATAACATTCTGGAACATTCTAGAAAATTATCGAACCTTCCGGATGATACTGTAACCTTCTGGAATATTATACAATATTCTCGAACATTCTGGAACATTCTCGAACATTCTAAAGCATTCTCAAACATTTTAGGAACATTCTAGAACGTTCTCAAACCTTCTGAAACATTATACAACATTCTCAAATATTTTATAACATTCTGGAGCATTATACAACATTCTCGAACATTCCGGAACAATCTAGAACATTCTAAAGCATTTTCAAACATTTTGGAACATTCTAGAACATTCTCAAACCATCTGAAAGATCCTATAACATTCTGGAACGTTCTAGAAAATCATCGAACCTTCTGGATGATTCTATAACCTTCTGAAACATTATACAACATTCTCAAACATTTTATAACATTCTGGAGCATTTTACAACATTCTCGAACATTGTAGAACATTCTAAAGGATTCTGGAATATTCTAGAACATTCTCGAACGTTCTGAAAGATTCTATAACATTCTGGAACCTTCTAGAACATTCTTGAACCTTCTGGAAGATTCTAGAACATTATCGAACCGTCTGGAACATTCTATATAACATGCTGGAACATTCTAGAACATTCTCAAACCTTCTAAAAGATTCTATAACATTTTCAAACATTTTATAACATTCTGGAGCATTATACAACATTCCGGAACAATCTAGAACATTATAAAGCATTCTCAAACATTCTGGAACATTCTCAAACCTTCTGAAAGATTCTATAACATTCTAGAACATTCTTGAACCTTCGGGAAGATTCTACAACATTATCGAACCTTCTGGAACATTCTGTATAACATTCTGGAACATTTTAGAACATTCTCAAACCTTCTGAAAAATTCTATAACATTTTGGAACAATCTATAAAATCATCGAACCTTCTGGATGATTCTATAACTTTCTGGAATATTTTACAACATTCTTGCACATTTTACAACATTCTAATAGATTCTGGAATATTCTAGAACATTATCGAACGTTCTGAAAGCTTCTATAACATACTGGAACATTCTAGAAAAATTTCGAAACTTCTGAAAAGATTCTCTAACATTCTGGAACATTATACGACATTCTTCGAAAATTCTAGAACATTCTGGAACATTATACAACATTCCTGAACATTCTCGAACATTCTGAAAACATTCTTGGAACCTTCTAGAACATTCAGGAACATTCTTGCCAGTCTCGGCGACATCGGCGCTCGGCTCGTAGCCAAAATCTTCGCGAATCGTAGCCAAAAAAAAATTTTCACTTTCTCAAAACTTCCAGACACTCACCGTACTCCATTTTCTTACAATAGGTGAACGGATCACCGGTATAGCCGAGAACACAGTTGCAATTTGGCACATGAGCAACGACTTGGCACTCGGTATTGATGCCGCAAGTGCCCGGACACGGATCTTGACATTTGGATCTGATGCAAGCAAGATTGGCCTGGCAATCGCTATTGACGATACACTCGGGACGGCAAGCCTCGTAAGGATTGCCAATGTATTCCTTTATGCATACGCAATTGGCAGCGTTGTTTTGTTCACGACAGATGGCGTTTGGACCGCACGGCGTTGGATCGCAAGGATTTCTCATTGATCCAGTTGGCATTTCCAATTGACGCGGTACACACTCGACGAACGGATCACCCGTGTAATTCACGTTGCAACTGCACACCGGCGTATGATTGTGAACGAAACACTCGGCGTTCGCGCTACAAGAGTTTGTACACGGATCCGAGCACTTCCGATTGGCGCAAGCCAAGTGATTCGGACAATCGACATTGCTGACGCACGCGGGACGACAGTGGGGCGGTGTACCGAGGTAATCCACCAGGCAGGAACACGACGGCGAGTCATTTGTCACACGGCAATTCGAGTTTGGACCGCAGGGCGATGGCTCGCATGGATTTTTCGTTTCGGGCTCGCGAATCGCTGTGAATTATTAATTTTTAATGATTTTTCGTACGAGGCCCGACACGGCAAGATTGATTTGTTCAACACGGTTGATTTGTATAGTTCAATTATGTAATAAAATGTAGCTAAATTTTCATAAATGTAAAACGTTTTGTTCCTTTACAAAAAAAAAAAAAAACGAGCAGAATTGGCTTTTTTGTCGTCTACTTGTATTTACTCCCCTTAATGATTGACTAAAGAGATGCGACGCTGTACTATTGTCAGAATGATCATGTTTTCTTGAAAGATACGCACGGTAAACACGATTATCATTCAAAATGAATCGAAATTAATTAAAATTAATAAATAAAAATGGATAAATGAAAATGAATGAATGAATGAAAATGAATAAATAGAAATGAATGAAAATGAATGAATTGATGAATGAATGAAAATGAATGAATTGATGAATGAATGAAAATGAATGAATTCATGAATGAATGAAAATGAATGAATAAATAAAAATGAATTAATAAAAATAAACCAATGATTGAAAATGAATAAATGATAATGAATGAAAATAAATGATAATGAATGAAAATGAATGAAAATCAATGATAATTAATGAAAATGAATGAATGAATAAAAATGAATGAATGAATAAAAATTAATGACTGATTGAAAATGAATGAAAATGAATGAGAATGAACGATAATGAATGATAATTAATGATAATTAATGAAAATAAATGAAAATGAATGAAAATAAATGATAATGAATGAAAATGAATGATAATGAATGAAAATGAATGAAAATGAATGATAGTGAATGAAAATAAATGATAATGAATGAAAATGAATGAAAATCAATGATAATTAATGAAAATGAATGAATGAATAAAAATTAATTAATGAATAAAAATTAATGACTCATTGAAAATGAATGAAAATGAATGAGAATGAACGATAATGAATGATAATTAATGATAATTAATGAAAATAAATGAAAATGAATGATAATGAATGAATAAATAAACATGAATAAATGAACACGAATGAATGAACATAAAAAAATTAATGGACATGAATAAATGAACACGAATGAATGAACATGAATGATTGAATGAACATGAATAAAAGAATGAATTAACGAACATGATTGAATGAATGAACATGAATAAATGAACACGAATGAATGAATGAACACAAATAAAAGAACACGAATGAATGAACACGAATAAATGAACACTAATGAATGGAAATTAATGAATTAATGAAAATGAATTAATTAATGAAAACGAACGAATAAAAATGAATGAACGGAAATGAATTAATGAATATGAATGAATCAAAATGAATCAAAATGAATGAGTATCGACACATTTTTCATTCCATCATACGTACGCAGTGGGAAGCATCTCGTGAACGGATCGCCGGTGTATATTGCTGGACAGCTGCATATAGGATTGTGATTGACAACTTGGCAGCGTGCCAAAACACCGCACGAACCGGTGCAAGGATCGCCGCATTTTTGGTTTATACAAGCTTGATTGAGTGGACAGTCCGAGTTGACTGAGCACTCGGGTCGACAAGCTGGCGGTTGGCCCAAATATCCAGGAACGCATGAGCAACTCACTCGGCCATTTAACGTTTGGCAACGACTGTTGGGTCCGCAGGGAGAGGGTTCGCAAGGTTTCACGTTTACGGGTTCTGGAAACGATAACAACATGAATGGGGTGAAAGCACGGTCTTTGCATAGAGGTGTCGACACGACGATCGTATTTAATAGGCGGCCAGTGGGCCTGTTTTTCTTTCTTTCAATGAATTTCTATGATATTTGAATCCGAATTTCTATAAAATTTTAATCCGAATTTCTACGAAATTTTGACTATTTAATATCGAAGAAAAGGCTTAAAACCGAGAAAATAAATTTTCGAGAACGATATTTCGAAAACGAAGAGGAATTCGGACAAAAGTTTTAAACAAAAGTTGCAGAGCGAGAGACTTTACGTCGAAAACATTTAAAGACTTTTTCTCTATCTACACTAGTTTAGCCGTAAAGTTGAATCAAAGATTTCATCATAACAATAGTAACGTTTGCGGAGGGCCCGCCCTCCCCCCACTCCGTCACTTTCGAGTGCCACGCCCCTATTGTTATGATGAAATCTTCGATTCAACTTTACGGCTAACCTATTGTAGATAGAGAAAAAAACTTCTAATCTTTTCTTCGTAAAATCGCCCGCTCTACAACTTTTGTTCGAAACTTTTTTTTGATATCCTCTTCGTTCGCGAGATATCACTCTGAAAAACTTATTCTCCGCGATTTTAAGCCTTTTTTTCGCTTAAAATAGTTTGCAATTCATAGATATTCAGAATGTTTGGGTGGAAAACGACAAGGATATTTATTTAACTTCGAGGCCGGAAAATTTTTTCGACTTATGATCCGTACCTTCAGCTTTGGTGCAGGAAGTGAAGGCATTGCCAGTCGTGCCGGGAGGACAGCTGCACATCGGTATATGATTGACGACAGCGCACTCGGCACTTCGTCCACAAGCTCCGGGACAAGGATCCACGCATTTGTTTTGTATACAAGCCTTGGTCGAAGAACAGTCGGGATTTTGTACGCATTCGGGACGACATTTGTAGTAAGGATCGCCGTTGTAGCCTGGCAGACACGTGCAAATACCGGAATCTCGGCACTGAGCGTTGCTCCCGCAGGGTGATGGCTCGCAAGGATTTTTGAACGTCGGCTCGTCAGCTTTAAGGGCATATTCGTTTTTTTTTTTTATATTCATTGTTGATCCGATTAAAGCGATTTGAAGAATTGCGATTCTTGTGATTGCGTTTAAGCGCGATGTAATTATCATTCAAGAAAGATCCCCTAACAGTCTCGGAATGTTAGCGTCTAGAACATTTTGGAACATTCCAGAACATTTTGGAATATTCTAGAACATTTTTAGCATTCTAAAACATTGTTGAACATTCTAGAACATTTCGAAACATTCTAGAGAATGTCTGATCATTCTAGAACATTTTGGAACATTCTAGAGCATTCTGAAGACTTCTAGAAATTTCTCATCACTGGAGAAAGATCCCTAACAGTCTCGGAATGTTAGCGTCCTAAGAAAATCGACTTTTTTTTTGTTTTACATAAAATGGAAGTTGAAGCATATGGTGGTAAAGTAAATAATAAACCTTACAAATAGCTAATTTAATAACAAATTAGCACTTAGAAATGTCGATGTTCCAAGCATTTTTTTCATAATTCTGGAACATTTTCGAATATTTTCGAACGTTCTGAGACATTCCAGAACATTGTCAAACAGCCTGGAACCGTTCCGGAACATTCTAGAACATTCTGGAGTATTCTCAAAAATTCAGGAACATTCTAGAATATTCTCGAATCTTCGGAAAGATTCTAGAACGTTCTGGAACATTATACAACATTTTGGAACATTCTAGAACATTTTGGAACATTCTAGAACATTTTTTGGACATTCTAGAATATTTCGGAACATTCTAGAACATTTTTTTTAGTATTCTAGAACATTTTTAAAAACATTTCGGAGTACTCTAGAACATTTCTGACAATTCTAGAAGATTTAGGAACATTCTAGAACATCTTGAAGCATTCTAGAACATTTTGGAACATTCTAGAATCTTTCCGAACATTCTAGAATCTTTCGATGAAAATCACAGGACAAACGGAGAAATGTATGGAAGAAAAACTCACGTGACTTGGGGAAACAATTGGTGAATGGATCGCCGGTGTAGCCATTGAGACAAGTGCACACGGGCATGTGATTGACGACTGTGCATTGTGCGTCGATACCGCAGGAGCCTGGACACGGGTCTTCGCATTTCGAGCGCAAACAAGCACGATTGCTCACGCATTCGGAATTAATCGTACACTCGGGACGGCAATTTGGTGGTGAACCGATGTACGTTGATTGACAAGTGCACGAAGGTATTCCACCGATGCTTTGACAATTGGAAAACGGTCCGCACGGCGATGGGAAACAAGGATTTTCCGGTGGTTGGCCGGTCGAACCGTTATCTACAATATTGTGGAGAAAAAAAAACATTCTGGAACATTTTAGAACATTCTCGAATCTTCTGAAAGATTCTATAACATTCTGGAACATTCTCGATCCTTCTGAAAGATTCTATAACATTCTAGAACATTCTCGAAACTTCTGGGACATTCTAGAACATTCTCGAACATCCTGGAAACGTTCTGGAACATTTTAGAACATTCTAAAGCATTTTAAAAGATTCTGGAATATTCTAGAACATTCTCGAACCTTCTGTAATATTCTAGAGAATTCTAGAACATTCTTGAACATTCTAGAACATTCTCGATCCTGCTCAAAGATTCTATAACACTCTAAAATGTTCTAGAACATTCTCGAACCTTCTGGGATATTCTAGAACATTCTCGGACCTTCCGAAAGCTTCCATAATAATATGGAATATTCTAGAACATTCTCGAACCTTCCGAAAGCTTCCATAACATTCTGGAATATTCTAGAACATTCTCGAGCCTTCTGGGACATTCTAGAGAATTCTAGAGCATCCTCAAACATTCCGGAACATTTCAGAATATTTTTGATTCTTTCGAAAGATTCTATAACATTCTAAAACATTCTAGAACATTCTCGAACCTTCTGGGACATTCTAGAATATTCTCGAACATCCTGGAAACATTTTGGAATATTCTAGAACATTCTAGAGTATTCTGAAATATTCTGGAACATTGTCGAACATTCTCGAACCTTCTAAAAGATTCAATAACATTCTGGAACATTCTAGAACATTCTCGATCCTTCTGAGAGATTCTATAACACTCTGGAACATTTTAGAACATTCTCGAACCTTCTGGGACATTCTAGAATATTCTCGAACATCCTGGAAACATTCTGGAACATTCTAGAACATTCTAAAGTATTCTCAAACATTCTGGAACATTCTAGAACGTTCTCGAACCGTCTTGCAAAGTATAAGGCGCATAAATTCGACGTTCTTTGCAATAACTACCTGGAATCTCGAAACATCTCACGAAAGGATCACCGATCAATCCAGTGTTGCAGCTGCAGAATGGACTGTGATTGATAACATTGCAGCGGGCATTGATTCCGCATATCTGGGGACAAGGGTCGGCACATTTCTGATTGATACAGGCACGATTGAGCGGACACTCGGAGCTAACTGTGCATTCTGGACGACAGTAAGGTGGAATCCCGACGAAAGATAAACTGCAGGAGCAAATGGCTTGGCCCTCGGACTCGCGACATTGGCTGTTTGGACCGCAGGGCGATGGTTGGCACGGCTTCGTTTCGGGAACAGCTTTTACGTAAACATAAAAATAGTTTCAGTGCTCAAAATTTTGGAACTTTCGTTCGAGCAGACTTAACAACTTCAAGACAACTTTCGTTCAAGGGAACACAATACAGAGTTTCGAAACAACGCATTTTTTTTTTTTACATAATTTGGTTTGGAAAACGCATTTTTTCATAATTCTGGAACAATTCAGAAGATTCTCGAATCTTCTGAAAGATTCTATAACATTCTGGAACATTCTCGAACGTTCTCGGACATTCTAGAACATCCTGGAAACATTTCGGAACATTCTAGAACATTTCGGAACATTCTAAAATATTTCGGAATATTCTAGAACATTTCGGAATATTCTAGAGCATTTCGGAACGTTCTAGAACATTTCGGAACATTCTAGAACATTACAGAACATTCTAGAACATTTCGGAACATTCTAAAAGCTTCTAGAACTTTCACGAACCTTCTGGGGCATTCTAGAAAATTCTCGATCATCCTGGAAACATTCTAGAATCTTTTAGAGCTTCGCAAGCATTTTGGAACATTCTAGAACATCTTGGAACATTCTAGAACACCTTGGAACTTTCTAGAACATCTTGGAACATTCTAGAACATTTTCAAGCCTTCTGGGACATTCTAGAACATTCTCCAACCTTCTGGGACATTATAGAACATTCTCCAGCATTCTGGGATATTCTAGAACATTCTCCAACCTTTTGGAACATTCTAGAACATTCTCCAGCATTCTGGGACATTCTAGAACATTCTCCAACCTACTGGAACATTCTAGAACATTCTCGAACATCATGGAAACATTCTGGAACATTCTAGAACATTTTATAGCATTCTCGAACGTTTTGGAACATTCTAGAACATTCTCGAATCTTCTGGAAGGTTCTATGGAATTTTTGAACATTATAAAACATTCTAGAACATTCTCGAACCTTCTGGAAGGTTCTATGGCATTTTGGAACATTATAAAACATTCTCGAACATTCTAGAGCATTTTGGAACATTCTAGAATATTTTGCAACCTTCTAGAACTTTCTCGAATCTTCTGGGACATTCTAGAACATTCTCGAACATCCTGAAAACATTCTGGCACATTCTCAAACATTGTTGAACATACTAAATCATTCTCGAACCCTTCTGGAAGATTCTATAACATACAGGAACGTTGTAAAACATTTTGGAACCTTCTAGAACATTTTGGAACATTCTAGAACATTCTGGAAGCTTCTAGAACAATTCAGAAAGTCCATTGGTGCGATGCCCCATTTTAACACCCATAACCCCGGAGCCCAACCCCTGCAGTTCCAAACCGAAATCTTCTTCATGGATGGAGGAGATGGAAGGCTACCACGCAACTTCCTTGGGGCTGCGGTGATGGGCTGCAGAGTTATAGCGGGACGCACAGATAATATATATATATATTGATATTGATTAAGGGCATACGTGGCTGTTGGACGATATTGCAATAGTGGAATGGATTTCCGCTATAACCAGGCTGACAGCTGCACGACGGCAAATGATTGATGACTTGGCAAACAGCGTTCGCGCCGCAAGTGCCAGGGCACGGATCCTGACATTTGGATCTTATACAGGCAAGATCGGCGGTACAATCGGAATTAACGACGCACTCGGGTCGGCAGCCCTCGTATGGATTTCCTATGTGATCTTCGTTGCAGGTGCACGCACCGATTCCGTTGGATTCGCGACAAATTGCATTGGCACCACATGGCGATGGCAAGCACGGGGTTGGCCTCAGTATCGGTGGATATTCTGTTGATATTAACGAGGGTGGTTAAAAAAAAAATGATGGTTCTGATTGGCATTTACTATTCCAACCATCGTTTGATGACATCATTATTATATGAGATTCCTGCGGCTCTACTTACCAACCGAAAAAACTATCACGTGGATGCTACTGTTCCGTGAATTAAGTTTTTGAAAAAAGCGCTTAGACGAAAAGCATTTTTTATGGATTTTTAAAATAAAGATTGATTTATTAATTTCTTGAATTAATGGAAATTTCATAAAAATGAAATTCCATGAATTTTTATGAATCAGTCGAATGAGTTGAATCAATAGAAATAAATTAATTCCATGAATTAATGGAAATTCCATGAAAACGGAAGTCCATGAATTTTTATGAATCAGTCGAATGAGTCGAATCAATAGAAATAAATTAACTCCATGAATTAATAGAAACTCCATGAAAATTAAATAAAAAAATGTCCAGGAAATAAAATTAGTCCATTTCATGAAATAAGTTAATTTCATGAAATAAGTTAAATTCATGGAATTAGTTTATTTCATGAAAGAAGTTTATTTAATGAAATATGTTAATTTCACGAAAGAAGTGAATTTCACGGAATAAGTTAACTTCATGGAATAAGTGAACTTCACGAAATAAGTTTATTTCATGACATAAATTAATTTCATAAATGAGTTAATTTCATGAAATAAGCCAATTTCATGAAGTAAGTCAATTTCATGAAATAAGTTAATTTCATGAAATAGGTTAATTTCATGAAAGAAGTCAATTTCATGGAATAAGTCAACTTCATGAAGTAAGTTAATTTCAGGAAAGAAGTCAATTTCATGAAGTAAGTTAATTTCACGAAAGAAGTCAATTATGTGAAATAAGTTAATTTCATGATGTAAGTTAATTTCATGAAATAAGTTAATTTCATGATGTAAGTTAATTTAATGAAATAAATCAATTTCATGAAATAAGTTAATTTAACGAAATACGTTAATTTCATGAAGTAACTTAATTTCATGAAATAAGTCAATTTCATGAAATAAGTTAATTTCATGAAATAAGTTAATTTCATGATGTAAGTCAATTTCATAAAACAAATCAATTTCATAAAATACATTAATTTCATGCAATTGCACGAAACAAGATAATTTCATGAAATAGACACTCATGATATGGACGACTCATATCTCCGCTATTTTTAAAATATTTTTTATTCCTTTTTATTCGACCACAGAGCGTTAATATCGTTTTAGAAAATATTATTCCGTACGTCAAGTAGTCGACAATGTGATCGTAATGAAAGATGTCAATGGGAGACTCACTTTGCTCGGGATAACATTGAGTGAAGGGATCACCGATGAATCCTTGAACGCAAACGCACATTGGCGTATGACTCGTGACCCTGCATTCGGTGTTTGCACCGCACGATCCGGGACACGGATCCCGGCATTTTTTATTGATGCATGCCATATTGGTGGAGCATTCACCGTTACTGACGCACTCGGGTCGACAGTTTGGCGGTGAACCGATGAATTCGCTCAAGCACGAGCATGAATACGTATCGCCGTTAATACGACACTCGGCATTCGGTCCACAGGGGGATCCTTCGCATGGATTTCTCGATGGCTTCTTAGTAGGGTCTTCAGCTATTTGCGATGTTCGGAGAAATTTAACAAGACAAAATATTATTTCGAACGAGCAATCTTCTTGACATTAAAGGGAGAACATACGTTTTTTTTAAACGAAAAACTGTCGTTATAAAAAATAAAGCTCAATTTGACACTTAATTTTGCAATGGCCACCGTTTTGTTAATTTTCATAAAAAAAAACAATATTCCGTACGCCTCTATAGTTTTTCATACTGATTAATAATATTTTTTTTCGTGTGTAGTTCCGAAAAGCCCATTATCGCCGATTAATTTGGAATTTCGTTAAATTTTACGAGTTAAAAACTCATAAAAACTGATTTTTAAAAAGGTTTTTCTATTTTCTTTTAATAAATGTTGATCTTAGAGAAAAATGTTTCCTACAAAAGTTGTAGCTTATAAAAAGAATGATCTTTTATGTTCCGTACAGTTTTTGTCTAAAACCATTCTGTTTCGAGAAAAATGGGATAATACTCCAATTTCATTTCACGAAAGAAGTCGATTTCGTGAAATAAGTTAATTTCATGAAATAAGTCAATTTCATGAAATAAGTTAATTTCATGAAATAACTCAATTTCATGAAATAAGTCAATTTCATGAAATAAGTTAATTTCACGAAATAAGTCAATTTCATGAAATAAGTTAATTTCATGAAATAAGTCAATTTCATGAAATAAATACACGTTGTGTTTTGTTCAAAATTCAATCCACTAGACCAAGCAATAGAGATTTTTGCGTGACAAAAATAATAGCAGTAAACCGACTGTGCCATCACAAGAAAGACAGTCCGTAGTTATATTCTGTTATGTTTCGTACTCGAAAGTATCATTTATTAATTTTTGTTTCATAAACATTTAAAAGCAAAAAATCCACTTTATTTTTCGTTTTTCGCTTGTAAAATGAAAACTAACGAAGCAATGCTTGATGCTCTAAAAAGACGAATTGTAGAGAATGAAAATGAAAAATAAACGAGCAGTGGAACGACTCGATCGGATTGTTAGACGAAGTAAAAAGTTCTGAGCGTTTTTTTTTCGATTTAGATCAAATATGCGCCGCGTTCGGTTCGATAGATTTTGTCCATTTTGAAGGCAATTTCATAATTCCGCGACTGAAGACGTTCCTCGTCCCTATTGGTAAAAAAAAAACACTTGACCAGCTCATTTTCACAAGCCTCTCTTGAGGCCAGTTTTGTAAGATGAAGAAAATTTTGCAAACGCTTGAAAAGGTGATAATCGCTTGGTGGCCAGGTCTGGACTGTAACGGCGGGTGCGATAGAACCTCCCATCCAAGCTCTCGGAGCTTCTGGCGCGTCGTTAAAGATGTGTGCGCGGCCTGGCCGTTGTCTTGGAACACAACAGCCCTTCCAATTGGCCAATTCTGGCCGCTTCTGGTCGATCGCCTGCTTCAATCTGGTCAGTTGTTGACAGTAGAGGTCCGAATTGACTGTTTGGCCCAATGGGATCAGATCATAGTGGATCCCTTCCAATCCCACCAAAAACACACAGCAAACACCTTCTTGGCCCGTTAATCCGGTCTTGGCGATCGTTTGACACACAACTGGCTTCACCAAACTCAAAACTGTCAATGAACTTTTTTTCAAGCGTCACCTTTGAATCGCCGTATATGATCCGATGCGACCTATAAGATCGTGAGATACGGCTCACTAAAGACATCTGGCGGAATACGCTTAGAACTTTTTACTTCATCCAATATTTCTATTTTCTCGTCTACGTGTAATTTTCTCCTTTAAAAAAATTCAAGAAGAAAAATCGACGAGTGTTGCCACGGTCAATTGATATACTCACGAATGAATATACAGGCGACGAATGGATTTCCCGTTAAATCAGCTGGACACAAGCAAACGGGATTGTGATTGACGACGCGACACTGAGCTCGAATGCCGCACGTACCGGGACAAGGATCAATGCACTTTTGATTGGTGCACGCCATGTTCGTGGCGCAATCGGAGCTAATTACACACTCGGGATGACAGTTCGGCGGTGATCCGAGATAATCGGGAATACACGAGCATACGGCTTGGCCGTTTATCTTTCGGCATTGACTGTTGGAGCCGCAAGGCGATGGATTGCAAGGATCCGATACTGGCGGTTCTATGTTGACGAGAATTTACATAAAAAAAGAAGAAAAAAAAACGAAAAAAGGAAAAAAAAAAAAAATTACCCACATTCCACTGCGACTAGAATTCCATGAATTTTTTATGAATCAGTCGTATGAGTCGAATCAATAGAAATAAATCAATTCCACGAATTAATAGAAACTAATTAGAACTAATAGAATTAAATAGAATAAATTAATTCCATGAATTAATAGAAACTCCATGAATTACCGGAAATTCAATGAAAATGAAATAAAAAATGTCCAGGAAATAAAATTAGTGAATTTCATGAAATAAGTTAATTTCATGAATAACTTAATTTCATGAAATAAGTTAATTTCATGAATAACTTAATTTCATGAAATAAGTTAATTTCATGAATAAGTTAATTTCATGAAATAAGTTAAATTCATGAAATAGGTCAATTTCATGAAATAAGTTAAATTCATGGAATTAGTTTATTTCATGAAAGAAGTTTATTTAATGAAATATGTTAATTTCACGAAAGAAATTCATTTCATGGAATAAGTCAACTTCATGGAATAAGTTAACTTCACGAAATAAGTTTATTTCATGACATAAGTTAATTTCATAAATGAGTTAATTTCATGAAATAAGTCAATTTCATGAAACAAGTTAATTTCATGAAATAAGTCAATTTCATGAAAGAAGTTTATTTAATGAAATATGTTAATTTCACGAAAGAAGTTCATTTCATGAAATAAGTTAACTTCGTGGAATAAGTTAACTTCACGAAATAAGTTTATTTCATGACATAAGTTAATTTCATAAATGAGTTAATTTCATGAAATAAGCCAATTTCAGGGAATAAGTCAACTTCACTGCGACTAGACGGACACCGGGGATTGAACAATTTTTTTTCTTTCAATTCGATAAAAAATGCGACATTCTTGAAAAATGAAAAAAATTTGATTTCACGAAAAATCTAGTTAATTTTAGATTTAAAAAATCAAATAAACGCATCTAGTCGATAGCAAAATAATTTTTCAAATGGCATGTTTAAAAGAAAAATTTGATACCAGATTTTGAGAAAAACTTAACGAAAAAAAAATTCTCTAGCTCCAAAATCGACAAAATTACGAACAGTTTGATGGAAATATCACACGATATTTTCGTATTCTCGGCGTCTCCTCTTTGTGCGATGCTTCGTACGCCCCGCCTCCGTCCCCCCTTCTTCGTTCGTGGCGAGCCGTTGAGCCAATGGGCGGAGGCCACGTTTTACGCACTAACGAAGGAGGGAGACGGGGATGAAACCTCAAACTGCCATAACTTCCTTGATTTTGGAGTTAAAGAATTTTTTTTTTTTTTGTTAAATTCGTCTCAAAATCAGCTATTTTTCTAAAAATAAAAAAATCGGCGTTTGTTTGGGTTTGGATATAACCCAGACTCAAAACAAACCCTTTTTCAATTTTTGTTCTTCTTGCACAAACTTTTTTTTGTGAGTTCTCGAAACATTAATAAAAAAAAAAAACAATTAAACATTAATAAAAAAAACATTTTTGAAACATTAATTTTAAAAACTGTAAAAAATGGATAGTAAAAATATTTTTTTACGAAGTCCGAAATTTAAGCCTCTGGACTAGAATATTGCGTCAATCTAAGATTGACATTGCATTGGCATGAGTCGTAAATTCGGTTTACACCTAAACGGAGGATGCTCGATAGCAAAACAAAAAAAAAAAGAAAACTCACCTCTTATTGGCGAGCACACGACAAATGCGTTGCCGGTCATTTGAGGCGGACAATTGCAGGCTGGCACGTGATTGACGACACTGCAAAGAGCATTCTGTCCGCACGTACCATCGCAAGGATCTCTACACTTGTTTTTTATGCAAGCACGATCACGGGGGCAATCGTTATTGAGAACGCACTCGGGTCGACAACCCGCGTAAGGATCTCCCTTGTATTCGGGATTGCAAATACAACGACCGTTCAGACATTGTGTATTCGCGCCACAATTGTTGCAAGGATCGGACGGTTTCGGGTCTTCAGCTGCAATGTTGTTTGGGGGGTTTTTTTTCTTAGTATACCGAAATAATCCAAGCTATTTTTCTATGAAGGGATAAGCATGTCGAAACTGCCCCCGAGGCTCTCTCGATACTAAGAGAATCGTTTTGGTACGACACTGGCAAAAAAAAAATATTTAATTTCGAGACAAAGATCTAAAATGAATTAATAAAATTATGAAATAATAAATAAAGAAAATAATAAATGAAATAATGAAAAAATTAATGAATTAATAATAAAATGAAATGAAACGAAATGAAATAAAATAAAATGAAATAAAATGAAATAAAATGAAATAAAATGAAATAAAATGAAATAAAATAAAATAAAATAAAATGAAATAAAATAAAATGAAATGAAATGAAATAAAATAAAATAAAATGAAATATAATGAAATATATAATGAAATAAAATGAAATAAAATGAAAATAAAATGAAATAAAATGAAAATAAAAGAAATAAAATGAAATACAATGAAATCAAATGAAATGAAATGAAATGAAACCAAATGAAATAAAATAAAATAAAATAAAATAAAATAAAATAAAATAAAATGAAATAAAATGAAATAAAATGAAAATAAAAGAAATAAAATGAAATAAAATGAAATACAATGAAATAAAATGAAATCCAATTAAATAAAATGAAATAAAATGAAATAAAACGAAATAAAATGAAATAAAATGAAATAAAATGAAAATAAAAGAAATGAAATGAAATAAAATGAAATAAAATGAAAATAAAAGAAATGAAATGAAATAAAATGAAATAAAATGAAATAAAATGAAATACAATGAAATAAAATGAAATAAAATGAAATAAAATGAAATAAAATGAAATAAAATGAAATAAAATGAAATAAAATGAAATAAAACGAAATAAAATGAAATAAAATGAAATAAAACGAAATAAAATGAAATAAAATGAAATAAAATAAATTGAAAAAAATAAAGATGAGATTTTTTTTTATTTAGTGCCCAAACGATCCCCGCCACTTATCTAGAAAAAAAAACACTTTAGGGACAGTTCTGACATACCCGGCTATAATCTACAAAAAAAAATCTCACGTTGTACTGCGGGCTGGCATCCGGTGAAGGGATCACCGGTGTATCCTTCGCGGCACGTGCACATTGGTGTATGATTGACAACTGCGCAAAGGGCGTTGATGCCGCAAGAGCCGGGACACGGGTCGCGGCATTTCGAGCGCAGACAAGCGAGATTGCTCGAACAATCGGGATTGATTGTACACTCGGGACGGCAATTTGGTGGTGAACCTATAAATGTTGGAGCGCAGGCGCAAGAGACTTGGCCGTTTGCGTTATGACATTCGGAGTTTGGACCGCAAGGCGATGGAACGCATGGATCTTTTAATTCATCCTGACCCGGTAACGCTGTAAAATAATCGTTTTCAACATTTTTTTTATGCCTTTAATTCGCAAAAAAAAATATCTATTTTGAGAAGAAAAAAAACAAGTTTTTTTTTGACAATTGAAATTGCAAAAACTCCCGTAAGCAATTTTATTGCTCTATCCTTTAGGGCACTGGTAGTCTAAATTCAAAATGGCGATCAGATTCCAGCGTTGTGTTTGCCGCCATTTTGAAATTTGAGGGAGAATCGTTTTTGCTCAATAACTCGGTTATTTTCAATTTTTAGAAACATATTATGGATACTGAAGTTGTTGTAAATTTAATTCTCTACAACTTTGTTTATGTTCATTATTGTCCCAAAGTTGATAATAAACGAGATAATGCGATAATTGTACTTAGCAGCTTTTTTTACCTTTAACTCAACAAATATCGATTGGATGGTAAAAATTGTAAGGACTCAAGTTGTAGAGAATTGAATTTACAACAACTTTAGTCTCTATGATATTTTTCGAAAAGTTAAAAATAACCGAGTTATTGAGCAAAAACTACTTAAATTGAAAATAGCGGCTAACGCAACGGCGGAATATGGTCGCCATTTTAAACTTAGTTGGGCTATTAATCAGGGCAATTAGTTGATGCATTATTTGTCGTGGACCGAAAATTAATGAACCAATGAACCAATAAAGGCTCGAAAAACAACTCACGAATAATCTCGAAGCAATTGACGAATGGTTCGCCGGTGTAGCCCTCTCTGCACGAGCATATTGGACTGTGGTTGATGACCTCGCAGCGTGAATTAAAACCGCAGGTACCGGGACAAGGATCGGCGCACTTTCGATTAACGCATGCACGATTCGTCGAGCATTCCGAGCTTGTTGTGCACTCGGGACGACAGACAGGTGGACTGCCGACAAATTCGGGCAGACAGGAGCAAACGGCTTGACCGTTTGTCACTCTACACTGACTGTTGGGTCCGCACGGTGATGGTTTACAAGAATCTCCTTCATCTTTCGGGGGACCTATCAAAGCGTTATCAGAAATTCATGACAATTAACTAGCGACGAAAATTAAAGGGTAAAAAAAACCTTTGATGATTCAAAACTTTGATGTCTCAATACTCTGATGACTCAAAACTTTGAAAACTTGTAACCTTGATGACTCATAATTTAGAGGACTCATAACTTTGATGACTCTTAACTTTGAAGACTCGTAACTTTGATGATTCCAAACTTTAATGACTCATAACTTTGTCAACTCATAACCTTGATGACTCATAACTTAGAGGACTCATAACTTTGATGATTCCTAACTTTGATGACTCATAACTTTGATGATTCCTAACTTTGAGGACTCATAACGTTGATGAATCATAACTTTGATGACTCAAAACTCTGATGACTGATAACTTTGATGACTCATAACTTTAATGTCTCATAACTTTGACGACTCATAACTTTGATGATTCCTAACTTTGATGACTCCTAACTTTGTTGACTCATAACTTTGATGATTCATAACTTTGTGATTCATAACTTTGATGACTTATAACTTTGACAACTTATAAATTTGACTCATAACTTAGAGGACTCATAACTTTGATGACTCTTAACTTTGATGATTTCTAACTTTGATGATTCATAACTTTGATGATTTCTAACTTTGATGATTCATAACTTTGATGATTCATAACTTTGATGATTCATAACTTTGATGACTCATAGCCTTGATGACTCATAAGTTGGGCGACTCATAACCTTGATGACTCATAACTTTGACAACTCATAACTTTGATGACTCATAGCCTTGATGACTCATAAGTTGGGCGACTCATAACCTTGATGACTCATAACTTTGATAACTCATAACCTTGATGACTCAAAACTTTGATGATTCCTAGCTTTGATGTCTCAATACTTTGATGACTCAAAACTTTGAAAAATTATAACCTTCATGACTCATAATTTAGAGGACTCATAACTTTGAAGACTCATAACTTTGATGATTCCTAACTTTGATGACTCCTAACTTTGATGACTCCTAACTTTGATGAGTCCTAACTTTGATGATTCATAACTTTGAGGACTCATAACGTTGATGAATCATAACTTTGATGACTCCAAACTTTGATGACTCATAACTTTAATGTCTCATAACTTTGACGACTCATAACTTTGATGATTCCTAACTTTGATGACTCCTAACTTTGATGACTCATAACTTTGATGATTCATAACTTTGTGATTCATAACTTTGATGACTTATAACTTTGACAAATTATAAATTTGACTCATAACTTAGAGGACTCATAACTTTGATGACTCTTAACTTTGATGATTCATAACCTTGATGATTCATAACTTTGATGACTCATAGCCTTGATGACTCATAAGTTGGGCGACTCATAACCTTGATGACTCATAACTTTGACAACTCGTAACCTTGATGACTCAAAACTTTGATGATTCCTAGCTTTGATGTCTCAATACTTTGATGACTCAAAACTTTGAAGACTCATAACTTTGATGAGTCCTAACTTTGGTGAGTCCTAACTTTGATGATTCCTAACTTTGATGACTCCTAACTTTGATGACTCCTAACTTTGATGACTCATAACTTTCATGACTCATAACTCGAATGATTTATAACTTTGATAACTCTTACATACAGTTCCTGAAACGACGGTCGTATTTTCTAAGCGGCGAGTGGGCTTTCGATTGATCAAGCTTTTTTTTTTTTTTTTTTCTCATCGCCGCCACCGTCAGTTATTGTCGAGTGTCATAAAAAAAAAAAATGGACAGCTAATCGTGAGATTATTTTTTTTTTGTTTACCAGGTCTGAGGACGCTGCAGTATGTAAACGGATCACCGGTGTAGCCTTGATAACAGTTGCACATTGCGAGATGATTGTGAACGTGACATTCGGCGTTCAGGCCGCATGTACCCGGGCAAGGATTTTTACATCTGGAATTAACGCAAGCGTGGGTGGATGGACAATCCGAGCTGATGAGACACTCGGGACGGCAGCCCTCGTAGGGATTTCCTATGTAATCGGTTAAACAGGCGCAAGAGCCAGCACCGTTGCGCTCCGTGCATATTGCATTGGGTCCACAAGGAGACGGCGAGCAGGGTCTCAATGGTGCGGGCGGTATGGGATGAACTGTAAAAGCAATTAAATCGAAGTCATACGACTATTTCATAAAGGGTATACAGCCGGGTAAGCCAAAATTGCCTCCTAAAGCGTTTTCTCTCGTTATCCTTTAAAGGAACATTTTTGTACTGAGAAAGTTTTTTTTTTTTTTTTTTTTTCTCTCAGTACAAAAATTTTTAGCTCTTCGGTTTGAATATTTGTCGAGTGTTATCGAAAAGATTATTTTCGGTTTTTATTTTTTATTAGTAAAAATAGGAATTGAGGAATGATTTTTTTTTTTTTTTTTTTTTTTTTTTTTTTTGAAGTACTAATGGGCTAAATACATCAGAATTATTTTTTGTACGATTCGACAATAAAAACGGAATTAAAAAAAAAGAAATTAAATGAAACTAAATAAAATATTTTTTTTTACTTGGAAAAAAATTACCATTCCTTTGCTAATAAATCTTTACTAATAAGTAAAAAAAAAAAACTTTACTAAAAAAAAACGAATGAAAAAATTAACCCTTTGCTAAAACATCTTTACTAAAAAAAAAAAACTAATAAAAAAATAAAACCTTTACTAAATAAAAAAACTAGTAAGAAAAACCTTTATTAAAACACTTTTACTGAAAAAAAAAAAATAAAACCATTAGTAAAACACCTTTGCTAAAAAAAAAAAAATAATAAAAATAAATAAAACCTTTACTAAACACCTTTAGTAAAAAAAAAACGAATAAAAAAAAATTAAACCTTTACTAAAACACCTTTACTAAAAAAAAACGAATAGAAAATTTAACCTTTACTAAAAAAAAAACGAATAAAAAAATAAAATCGTTACTAAAAAAACGAATAAAAAATAAAACCTTTACTAAAAAAAAACTAATAAAAAAAATTAAACCTTCACTAAACACCTTTACTAAAAAAAAAAACTAATGAAAAAAAAATTAAACCTTTACTAAAACACGTTTACTAAGAAAAAGCTAATAAAAAAAAAAATCTGTACTAAAACACGTTTACTAAAAAAAAAAACAAATAAAAAAAATTTAACCTTTACTAAAACACCTTTACTAAAAAAAAACTAGTAAAAATATTTAACCTTCACTAAAACACCTTTACCAAAAAAAAAAAACGAATAAAAAATAAAACCTTTACTAGAACGCTTTTACTAAAAAAAAAAAAAAAAACCATTACTAAAACACCCTTACTAAAAAAAAAAACTAAAAAAAATAAAACCTTCACTAAAACACCTTTACTAAAAACAACTAATAAAAAAAAAAAACTTTTACTAAAGCACCTTTACTAAAAAAAAAAAAACGAATGACAACATAAAACCTTTACTAAAAAAAAAACGAATAAAAAAAAATCTTTACTAAAACACTTTTGCTAAAAAAAAAAGCGAATAAAAAAAATTTACTTTTACTAAAAAAATCTAATAAAAATAAATAAAACTTTTACTAATAAAAAAATGACTAAAAAAACCGAAAAAATCACGTTTTTCTTCGATAACTCGAAAAACTTATCGATAAACAAAGACCTCAAATTTTGCGTAATTTTTTTTTTCAATACCCAAAACGATCCTCTACATATCGAGAGGGAAAACGCCTTGGAGGCAATTTTAACACTCTTACCCATCTATATTTCCCCTTTTTTCCATTTCTCACGTCGACGTATTTTTTTTTTTTTTTTTTCTTTTTTTTTGTTTGTAACTTACTCTCACGGAAGATACATTGTGTGAACGGATCACCCGTATAACCGCTCACGCAAGTGCACATTGGCGTATGACTGACAACGTGACAATTTGCGTTCGCCCCGCAACTATCGATGCACGGATTTTTACATTTTTGATCGATGCACGCCATACGAGACGGACAATCGCTATTGGTGACGCACTCGGGACGACAGTTTGGCGGTGAACCGACAAACTCGGGTAGACACGAGCACGAGGGTGATTCGTTGTTTATCAAGCATTGAGAATTTGGACCGCATGGCGATGGCTGACAAGGATCTTGCGGCTCTGGCTTCGTTGCTGAAAATTTTATCGTGTCAATTTTATTGGCGTAAGCAACATTTTTGCCTGCGGCTCTGGGGGTTGGGGGGGGGTGATAATTTTTATTTTTTTATGGTCGATTTTCTTACTTATTCGAGTACATTGGACAAATGGATTTCCCTCGAAACCATTGGGACAGCTGCATATCGGGCTGTGGCCAACAACGGCACATTGTGCCTTCAATCCACACGAGCCTGGACACGGATCGATGCACTTTTGATTGCTGCAAGCCTCGTTCTGCGGACAATCGGTACTGACGACGCACTCGGGTCTACAGGCCGGTGGGCTACCGCGATAACCCTGTATGCACGAGCAAACTCCTTGGCCGTTTATAGCGCGGCATTCACTGTTGGGTCCGCACGGCGATGGGTTGCATGGACTTTCCGGATAAACGTCTATTACATCGAAATCCAAACGTTTCAATCGAAATCATGTGTCGCCATTTGATACAACTTTTGGGTTTTTTTTTTGTAGAAAAATTAATTTTTCTGCATTTTGATGGCAGATTCGTAATCAGTGACCTCGAAAACCCTCGAGTCCCAAATTTTATCCGATTCCAATCAATTTTTACATTTTCGTTCGCCATATTGGATCCGCCATTTTGAATTTCTGAATTTTGTGGGCAGAATCGTAATCAGCGACCTCGAAAACCCCTGAGTCCCAAATTTCATCAGATTCCAATCAATTTTTACATTTTCGTCCGCCATATTGGATCCGCCATTTTGAATTTATGAATTTTGTGGGCAGAATCGTAATCAGCGACCTCGAAAACCCCTGAGTCCCAAATTTCATCCGATTCCAATCAATTTTTATATTTTCGTCCGCCATATTGGATCCGCCATTTTGAATTTCTGCATTTTGTGGGCAGAATCGTAATCAGCGACCTCGAAAACCCCCGAGTACCAATTTTCGTGAAAATCGATCGACCCAATCACGAAATAATCGATGTGCGCCACATGGCGTCAATGCCGCTGCGGGCACGGAAAAAAATGTGCGTCATATGGCGTCAATGCCGCGTAAAGGGTTAACCCCTTGAGCGGCAAGACAAATTTCACGCTGAGTGCCCCAAACGCGGAAAAAAAAAGTATTTGGATTTTCACGAAAATTGGTACCCCGGGGTTTTCGAGGTCGCTGATTACGATTCTGTCCACAAAATGCAGAAATTCAAAATGGCGGATCCAATATGGCGGACGAAAATGCAAAAATTGATTGGAATCGGATGAAATTTGGGACTCGGGGGTTTTCGAGGTCACTGATTACGAATCTGCCATAAAAATGGAGAAATTCAAAATGGTGGATCCAATATGGTGGACCAAAATGCAAAAATTGATTTGAATCGGACGAAACTTGGTATTCGGGGATTTTCGAGGTCGCTGATTGCGAATCTGCCATCAAAATGCAGAAATTCAAAATGGCGGAACCAATACCATTCCATTATTGAAGAAAATGCGTAAACATGATTTTCCTCTTAGCAGAAAATACTTGTATTTTCGCTCGTTTATTATCATAGATCCGAAAGAATGCGTACCTGCGATTGGTGAGCAAAGACTGAAAGCGTTACCAGTCATGCCAGCGGGACAACTGCACATTGGCACGTGATTGACGACGTTGCATTGAGCATTGACTGCGCAAGCACCCGGGCACGGATCGTCACATTTGTTGCGAAGACAGGCACGATCTCTCGGGCAATCGGTGTTTAGAACGCATTCGGGGCGACATTCGGCATACGGGTTACCTTTGAATTCTGGCATACACGAGCAATTTCCATCGTCGCAAATTGCATTGACACCGCACGGTGAGGGATTGCACTTGTCTCTCGGTGGTTCTGGATCTAAGACACGACATACTCGGAATTATCATATATTTCGATTATTGTGTCCCTCGAATTTCACAATCCTACAATTTATATATTCGAAAATTGTTTAGTATTCATCAAGCGGGTCGTTGGTGGGAGGATACCCTAAGATACTCTAAGGGGCAGTGCCCCCGGAGGGGCAGTGCCCCCGAGAGATAATCTAAGGGGCAATGCCAAAGGGGCAGTGCCCCCTCCGGCGCCTTAGACATCAAGGGGTAGTGCCCCCGGAGGGGCAGTGCCCCCTAGAGACACTCTAAGGAGCAGTGCCAAAGGGGCAGTGCCCCCTTCGGGCTCTAAGAGGCAGTGCCCCCTCCGGCTCCTTAGAGATCGAGGGGCAGTGCCCCCTAGAGATCCTCTAAGGGGCAGTGCCAAAGGAGTAGTGCCGCCTCCGGCTCCTTAGAGATCAAGGGGCAGTGCCCCCGGAGGGGCAGTGCCCCCTAGAGATACTCTAAGGAGCAGTGCCAAAGGGGCAGTGCCCCCTCCGGGCTCTATGGGGCAGTGCCCCCTCCGGCTTCTTAGAGATCAAGGGGTAGTGCGCCCTAGAGATATTCTAAGGGGCAGCGCCCCCTCTGGGCTCTATGGGGCAGTGCCTCCTCCGGCTCCTTAGAGATCAAGGGGCAGTGCCCCCTAGAGATACTCTAAGGGGCAGTGCCCCCTCCGGCTTCTCAGAGATCAAGGGGCAGTGCCCCCTCCGGGCTCTATAGGGGAATGCCCCCTCCGGCTCCTTAGAGATCAAGGGGCAGTGCCCACTCCGGCTCCTTACAGATCAAGGGGCAGTGCCCCCTAGAGATACTCCAAGGGGCAGTGCCCCCTGAGGCTTCTTAGAGATCAAGGGGCAGTGCCCCCTCCGGGCTCTATGGGGCAGTGCCCCCGCCGGCTCCTTAGAGATCAAGGGGCAGTGCCCTCTAGAGATACTCTAAGGGGCAGTGCCCCCTCCGGCTTCTTAGAGATCAAGGGGCAGTGCCCCCTCCGGGCTCTATGGGGCAACGCCCCCTCCGGCTCCTTAGAGATCAAGGGGCAGTGCCCCCTCCGGGCTCTATGGGGCAATGCCCCCTACGGCTTCTCAGAGATCAAGGGGCAGTGCCCCCGGAGGGGCAATGCCCCCTAGAGATACTCTAAGGCGCCAAATTCTTATACCTTGTAAATAATCGTTCCGCTCTAAAAAAAATTTATAATTTCTTACGTTTGACAGGTGAGCATTGCTGGAAAGGATTCCCTTCGTATCCTTCGGGACATGCGCAAGTTGGTACATGATTGAATACGGCGCAACGGCTTCCAACGCCGCAAGAACCGAGGCAAGGATCTCGACATTTTTCCTTAATGCAAGCCTCGTTGCTCGGACATTCGGAATTAATGGTACACTCGGGTCGGCAATTGGGAGGCTGACCTACGTATCCTTCGCGACAAATACAGGCTGGCAAACCGTTCACGTTTCTACAGTGAGAGAAGCTACCGCAGGGCGAGGGTGCGCAAGGATCTCTCTCAATTTCCACGACTGGTGGACGGGCTGGAAATAAAATTGTCAAATGGCGTTAAAATGACAAAAAAAAAAGAAAAAATAATCTTATGCTTCGGCAATATCGTAAGCAGCGTTTCCGAAATTTGTAAAATTTCGTACACAACTTTGTCAATGTACACTATCGCTCAAAAGTTCGGCTACACCAGTCGATATTTTCGCACGAAAAGTTAGATAGCTCCGTTAAAAAAAAAGATATTCAAATTTAACGAAGGGCGTTTTGAAGGGGACAAATTCGGCTTTGTTTTGCTTTTTTGAAATATTTTTTATCATCTTTTTTCGATCCGGTACACAAGCTTTTGTACGTGATCGTTTTTCGCGGCTTTTTTTCGACCATCGAGATTAGGGCGCATAACTTGTAGAATTTTTTAAAAATTATTTTTATCCATAATAAACTTGAAAGGGATAGTAGAAGCTTCATTTTCATTTTTTAGAAAGTTTCGTACGATTTTTTTTCCCAAAGTTATTTCTTTTTTTTGCTAAAAAAGATACATTTTGGAAAATGCAACATAACTCAAGAACTATAGGGTTTGAGGGAAAATATCAGAGATGTAAAAAGTTGCGTATGTTTATACTGGATCGCCTGGAATTTTTTCAGAATTTTTCATTGAGATTTTTTTACTATTTTCGCTCGAAACTCTGATGAGTAGGATGACTTAACTCGAAAATAATGGCGTTAAGGACCAAATATCAAGAAAAGAACCTTTTTTAATTTTCGATTTTAAATTCGCTTGAATTTTTTCAGAATTTTCCTTTGAGATTTTTTACTATTTTCGCTCGAAATTCTGATGAGCAGGACGACTTAACTCGAAAAGTATGGCGTTTAGGACAAAATATCAAGAAGAGAAACTTTTTTAATTTTCGATTTTAAATTCGCTTGAATTTTTTCAGAATTTTTTTTTACAGTTTTTCGATTTTTTTTTGGCTGAAACTCGGAGAATCGTCCAAACGATTGAATTCTCCGAGTTTCGGACAAAAAATATTGAAAAAAAATTCAAAAAAAAATTCTGAAAAAATTCCAGGCGATCCACTATAAACTTACGTAACTTTTTACATCTTCAACATTATCCCTTAAACCCTATAGTTCTTGAGTTATGTTGCATTTTCGAAAATTTGTCTCTTTTTGCCAAAAATGGGAATAACTTTGCGAAAAAAAATCGTACGAAACTTTTTAAAAAACGAAAATGAAGCTTCTACTACGCCTTTCAATTTTATCATGGATAAAAACAACAAAAAAATAAAATTCTATAAGTTACGCGGCCCGATTCTCGATGGTCAAAAAATAGCCGAAAAAAAAAAAACAGTCACGTACAAAAGTGTGTACCGGGTGGAAAAAAAATCATAAAAAAATATTTCAAAAAAGCAAAACAAAGCTAAATATGTTGCCCTCGAAAGGCCGTTCGTTAAATTTGGATATCTTTTTTTTTCCGCGTATCTATCTAACTTTTCGTGCGGCAAGAAGTATCGACTGGTGTCTCCAAACTTTTGAGCGCTATTGTACGTAGAAATAAAATCAATTTTCTCAAATAGCCTTGATTTCCGGTTCGTCGCAGTAGCCTGACTCCTAAATATGCTCTTTTTTTTTTTTTTCACATTTTTCCATTTTTTTCAGCGCGAAATTATTTCAAAAAAATTCCACGTTCGGATCTCAATACGGCGGATATCCGTGAACGCTTACGCGGAATGTGATTGCATCGGGTGAAGGGATCGCCGCTGTGTCCGGGCATACACGAACAAATGGGACTGTGGTTGATGACGAGACACTCGGTATTGAGGCCGCACGGTGTGGGACATGGATTGACACATTTTTGACTGTCACAAACGAGATGAGCGGGACACTCGGCGCTGATTGAACACTCGGGACGACATCCAGGTGGATTGCCGATGTAATTCGTGCGGCAGGTACAGACGGCTTGTCCGTTAATCTCCCGGCATTCGCTGTAGGGCCCACAGGGTGAGGGACTGCACGGAGTTTCCGGGCCAGGTGGATCTATGGACCGATGAAAATTTTTCTTTACCAGGACTTTTTTTTTCTACCTGCATTTTTCTGCTTTTTTTTGTCTTTCTTTTCGAAACATGTCGCAGTCATTCATCGGCGTAGCTAGCAATTTGATCTGGATGGGAGGCTGGACAAAGTCCCATTTTGGGAGGAAGTCCTATTTTGGGATGAAGTCCTATTTTGGGATGAAGTCCTATTTTGGGATGAAGTCCTATTTCGGGATGAAGTCCTATTTTGGAAGGAAGTCCTATTTTGGAAGGAAGTCCTTTATAAAAAAAAAAAAAAAAACAGAAAAAAAATCAACATCGCAGTCACGAAACTTACAATCCTGTGTCAATATTGGACTGCACCATGCGAATGGATCACCGGTATAGCCAGGGGCGCATGTACACGAAGGCACGTGATTGATCGCGTAGCATTCCGCGTTTGCGGTGCAAGCGCCTGGACAAGGATCACGGCATTTCGATCTTACGCAGCTCTGATGCGACGGACAATCCGAATTAATGACACACTCGGGTCTGCAGCCTTCGTACGGATTCCCGATGTAATTTACGAGGCACGTGCACGAGCCAGCACCGTTGGACTCTTTGCACTGGGCATTGGGACCGCATGGTGTGGGCTCGCATGGCGATACGGATTCCCCTGCTCCAGGTATTTCTATAAAACATTTCGGTCAAGGGGGGTAAAAATACATGTAGTTGCATCAAACATCGATTTTTTTTTCTTTTTTTTTTTTTTTTTTCGGTTCAATGTTAGTCAAGCATCTTAAGAATACGGTGTTAGGTCATTAACCGTATGTATAGCGGTATGCAAGAAGTCGAACCAGGAGATCGAACTCCTATCCCAAGCCTGTAGTTTGAGATGGGCCAATATATGGCAGGATTTATATTATATTATATATAATATAATATATATTATATATAATATATGAATATATTACATTAAATTCAATATATTGAATATATCAACATATAGATTCATTATGTATGTATGCATATAATATAGTATAATATAATATAATATAATATAATATTATATAATAAATACATTAATAATAAAATATTATATTATATAATATTATATAATCTAATATAACATAACATAATATTATATTATATTATATTATATTATATTATATTATATTATACTATATAATATAATATAATATAATATAATATAATATAGTATAATATAATATTATATAGTATAATATAATATAATATAATATAATATAATATAATATAATATTATATTATATTATATAGTATAATATAATATTATATAATATTATACTATATAATATTATATATTATAATATATTATAATATAATATAATATAATATAATATAATATAATATAATATTATATTATATTATATTATATTATATTATATTATATTATATTAATAATATAATATAATATAATATAATATAATATAATATAATATTATATTATATTATATTATATAGTATAATATAATATTATATAATATTATACTATATAATATAATATATTATAATATATTATAATATAATATAATATAATATAATATAATATAATATAATATAATATAATATAATATTATATTATATATTATATTATATATTATAATATAATATAATATAATATAATATAATATAATATAACATAATATAATATAATATAATATAATATAATATAATATAATATAATATAATATAATATAATATTATTATATATTAATTAATAATTTTACACATATATATATATATATTAATTATCAGTACAAGATTCTTACTTGTCATAGGCAGACATTGCGTAAACGGATCACCGGTGTAAGACTCTAAACAGACGCACATTGGTGTATGGCTGATGACGCGACAATTCGTATTAGAGCCACACGAATCCGTGCACGGATCCCTACATTTTCGATTGACACACGCCTGATGGGTAGGACAGTCGTTATTGGCGACACATTCGGGACGGCAATTCGGTGGGACTCCTATATACTCTTCGAAGCAGGTGCATGCGGGTGTTTCGTTGACAATCTCGCAACGAGCATAGGGCCCACATGGCGAGGGCTGACAAGGATTCAATGGCTTCGGTGGACTTTCCGCTATGGTGGGAATACACGATTAAAATTAAAAAAAAAATATATATATATATTCATAATTATCGTGGAAAATTATATGTAACAATGTCGAAATAGAAAATTTCTAAGGTTCATTCTAGAACATTCTAGAGCGCTCCTAAACATTCTGGAACATTCTAGAGCGCTCCCGAACATTCCAGAATATTCTCGAATCTTCTGAAAGAGTCTTTAACATTTTGGGACATTCTAGAAATGTCTCAAACCTTCTCGGACATTCTATAATATTCTCGAACATCCTGGAAACATTCTGGAACATTCTAGAACGTTCTAGAACATTCTCAAACATTCTGGAACATTCTAAAACTTTCTAGCACCTTCTGGGACATTCTAGAAGTTACTAGAACTTTCTTGGATATTCAAGAACCTTCTGGGGCATTCTAGAAGTTTCTAGAACCTTCTGGGATATTCTAGAACTTTCTAGAACCTTCTGGGATAATCTAGAACTTTCTAGAACCTTTTGGGACATTTTAGAACATTCTCGAACATCCTTGAAACATTTCGAAACATTCTGGAACATTCTAGAGCATTCTCAAACATTCAGAATCATTATCGAACCATTCTCGAAACTTCTGAAAGATTCTATAATATTCTGGAATATTCTAGAACTTTCTAGAACCTTTTGGGAAATTCTGGCACATTCTCGAACATCCTGGAAACATTCTGGAACATTCTAGAACGTTCTCAAACACACAATGAAATAAGTTAATTTTATGAAATAAGTTAATTTCATGAAATAAGTTAATTTCATGAAATAAGTTAATTTCATGAAATAAGTTTGTTTCATGAAATAAGTTAATTTCATGAAATAAGTTTGTTTCATGAAATAAGTTTGTTTCATGAAATAAGTTTGTTTCATGAAATAAGTTAATTTCATGAAATAAGTTTGTTTCATGAAATAAGTTAATTTCATGAAAAAAGATCTTTAGTTTTTAATAATTTTAATAATGGCATGATGTGGAAAAATGCGATTTAACGAAAAATCTAGTTAATTTAAAAATAAAAAAAAATCATATCGTCACACTTATTTAATATCAAAAGTATTTTGATATTAAATGGCGTCACGGCTAACGCAATCACTTTTTTTTTCTCATTCAGTATACTGCATACAATAAGTTCGTAGGAAAAACAAAAAGGTTTCTTACGAATTGGTGTACACTGGATGAAGGGATTTCCAGTGTAGCGATCGGGACAGCTGCATATCGGGTTGTGATTTACTACTTGACAGCGTGCTCGAATTCCACAAGTTCCGATACACGGATTAGCACACTTTTGATTGCTGCAAGCTTGGCTAGGTGGACAGTCCGAGCTAACGATGCACTCGGGACGACAGACGGGTGGACTTCCGACATATCCAATGATGCAAGTGCAAACGGCAACACCATTGTTGCTACGACACTGACTGTTCGGCCCGCAGGGTGATGGATTGCACGGAGTCGTTACATCGGGTACTGAATGTTACAATAAATATTATCATCCGTTTCAGAAGGTAGACATCGATTGTCATCATGAAAAACGCGTTTTTGCAAATATCTGATAAACGGTGAGTCGTACGATAAAAATAATAAGGACCTTTTTTGTAGAAAACTATATTTTTTATAACTTTTATTTGAAACTTTTTTCTCTATAGTCAAAATTTTTCGAAATATAGTCAGTTGAACAATTTCATTTGTTGTTATTGTCAAATATCTTGATAATGGTAAGGGATAGAAAAAAAATAGTAGTAATCAAACTTATAGCGCAAGATGTTCTCTACGAATTTTATTTGAAACTTTTTTCTCTATAGTTAATATTTTTCGAAATCTAATCAGTTGAACAGTTTCCGTTGTTTTTGTCAAGTATCTTGATCATGGTTGGTGATGCAAGAAAAGCAGTAGTTATCAAACTTGTAGAGTATGAAATTGTCGGCAAATTTTGTTTAGAACTTTTTTTTTCATAGAATAAATAGTTGATGAGATGCAAGATATTTGACAAAAACAACTGAAATTGTTCGACTGACCGTATCTCGAAAAATATTCACTATAGAGAAAAAAGTTTCTTACAAAATTTGTAGAGAATTTCACTCTCTACAAGTTTCATTACTACTATTTTCTTTGCATCTCCAACCATTGTCAAGATATTCGACAAAAACAACTGAAATTGTTCAACTGACTATATCTCGGAAAATATTAACTACAGAGAAAAAAAGTCTAAAATAAAAGTTATAGATAATTTAATTACCTACAAAAAAGGTCCTCAGTATTTTTATCGTACGACGCGCTGTTTGTGAGATATTTGCAAAAAACGCGTTTTTCGAGATAGCGGCTAAGGCCCCCCCCCCCCCCCCCCCCCTCCGAGACGAACTGGGCCCGGCGAGTGTTCAGAGAAGGCTACGTTACTCGGGACGTCCCACATCAGAATTAAGGATAACTAAATTAATTCGATGATTAATCTGGTTACAATGCAATTGAATTACCAATTGCAGTAGTAATTGTAATTGTTAATTGTCAATTTAATGACTTTTGGCTTATCTCCGGTCCTGGAATATTACCTTTCGATGCTGTGCAATGGACAAATGCGTTGCCCTCGTGTCCCGGTGGGCAGCTGCACATTGGGGTGTGATTGATGACGTTGCACAATGCGTTGCTGGCACAAGTATCGGGACACGGGTCTGTGCACTTATTTCGTACGCAGGCCAAATTACGCGTGCAATCGTTATTAATGACGCACTCGGGACGGCAACCTGTGTAGGGGTCGCCAAAGTACTCGGGCAAACAAGTACAAGCTCCATTGTCGCAACGTGCGTTCGGGCCGCAAGGTGAACGTACGCAAGGATCCTTCTCGGCTGGGTCGTCTAAGTTCGAGCACAAGATAACGATATTTCATTTTTTTTTTCCCGTTAGCTTTGAATCAAGGGGGAAATACATGAAGCGGCATAAAAATCAAATGGCTCTTTTTTTTTAAGTAAAATGAATTAGCCTTGGAAAATTGGCTATTTCGTCGTGTACGTGTATTTCCTCCCTCAACAAGAAACATCATTGGGCATTGTTATCAGGTGTCTTACAGTCAGCGGGCTTTCTCGAACACTTCTCGAATGGATTGCCGGTGAAGCCATCCGAGCAAGTGCAAACCGGCGTGTGATTAATGACCGTGCAGAGTGCATCGAAGCCGCAAGATCCTGGACACGGGTCCGTGCAATGTTCTCGCATGCAGGCACGGTTGCTCGGGCACTCGGAATTGATAGTACACTCGGGTCGGCAATTTGGCGGGCTGCCGAAGTAATTTGGCTGACAGGTGCAGGAAGGTCCATTGCCAATTGGACGGCAAAGTGAATGGGCACCGCAGGGCGAAGGATTGCAAGGATCACGAGGTAACGATGGTGTTGTTGGAGGGGCTGGAAAAAATAATTATCGAAATGTCAAATCCAAGTTCCTACACTGGCAAAAAAAAAAAAACATTTAATTTAAATAGGATCTATTTGAATCAAGTAGGTTTTTTTTCCTTGTCTCACAGCCTGCTACGATTTTATTTTTTTCAAATATATATTTTTTACTTGTTCAAGCTATTCTTTTTTAATATTAAATATATTAAAATTAAATAACGATTGGATTTCAATCGAATGAATAATCTTCATTTGAATAAATAAATATATAAATAAATATATTATATTTCAGGAAATAAAATTAGTTAATTTCATGAAATAAGTTAATTTTATGAAACAAGTTAATCTTGTCAAATTAATTAATTTAATTAAATAATCCAATTTTATGAAATACGTTAATGTTATGCACTAAGTTAATTTTATGAAATAAGTTATATTCATGAAATAACTTATTTACATGAAATAGGTTAATTTCATGAAATAAGCCAATTTCATGAAATAAGTTAATTTCATAAAAAAGTTAATTTCATGAAATAAGTTAATTTCACAAAAATGTTAATTTCATGAAATAAATTAACTTCATGAAAGTAACATCATTAAATAGATTAATTTCATAATTTATTTACACGAAATAGGTTAACTTCACGAAATAAGTTAATTTCATGAAATAAGTTAATTTTATGAAATAAGCCAATTTCATAAAATAAGTTAATTTAATGAAATAAGCCAATTTCATAAAATAAGTTAGTTTCATGAAATAAGCCAATTTCATGAAATACGTTAATGTTATGCACCAAGTTAATTTCATGAAATAAGGTCTTTAGTTTTTAATCATTTTAATAATGGAATGCAATAGGAAAAATTGAATTCCATGAAAAATCTAGTTAATTGAAATTAAAAAAAAAATCCAAATAGACGCATCTGGTTAATATGAAAAGAATTTATTTGTCAGTGCACTAAAAATAAATTTGATTCTGATAGAGGGGGAACAAAAAAAAACACAATTCCTACAAATACCTTCAATGTAGAAACAACGAGTGAAAGGATCACCCGTGTAAGTATCTTTGCACGTGCAAATTGGGCTGTGATTGACAACTCGACAGTTTGCGTTGACGCCGCAACTCATGGAGCAAGGATCATTGCACTTTTGATCGATGCAAGCGCGATTTGCAGGGCACTCGGAACTTGTAACGCACTCGGGTCGACAGTTTGGTGGACTGCCGCTGTATCCAGGTAGGCAAGAGCATACAGCTTGTTTTTCGTTTAGCCGGCATTGGCTGTTCGGTCCACAGGGTGATGGAGCGCAAGGATCATTCGAATGACTTGGCTCATCTGTTTGTTTTTTTTCCGCATTCGACGAAAAATTTCATTAGTTTCCTCCTTTAAGGGAGGCTCCTCAGCTATCGCGCGATGTTGAGAATTCGGTGAAATTCATTGAGGATACTTGCAAACTTATGAACATATATCATACAACATTCTTGAACATTCTGGAATATTCTCGAACATCCTGGAAATATTGTGGAACATTCTAGAACCTTCTGAGCGATTCTATAATATTCTGGAAGATTCTATAATATTCTCGATCCTTCTAGAAGGTTCTATAACATTTTGGAATATTATAAAACATTCTAGAATATTCTGGAACATTATACAACATTCTCGAACATTCTGGAACATTCTAGAACATTTTCGAACTTCCTGTAAATATTCTAGAGCATTCTCAAGCATTCTGGAACATGCTAGAACAATCTCCAATATTCTGGAACATTCTAGAACATTCTCGAACCTTCTGAAAATTTTTATAACATTCTGGAAAATTCTAGAACAATTTCGAACCGTCTGGCTGATTCCATGACATTCTGGAACATCATACAACCTTGTCGAACATTCTAAAACATTCTAGAACATTCTCGAACATCCTGGAAACATTCTAGAATATTCTAGAGCATTGTCGAACATTCTAGAACATTCTATAACATTCTATAACATTCTAGAACATTCTATAACATTCTCGACCCCTCTGAAATTTTTTTATAAAATTCTCGAACCTTCTGAACGATTCTATAACATTCTGGAACATTATACAACATTCTCGAACATTCTATACAAATATAGAACATTCTGGAACATTATAGAACATTCTCGAACATCCTGTAAACATTCTGGAACATTCCAGAGCATTCTCAAACATTCTAGAACATTTTAGAATATTATCAAACATTCTGGAACATTCTAGAACATTCTCGAAACTTCTCAAAGATTTTATAACATTCTGAAAGATTCTAGAACATTCTCGAACCTTCTGGATCATTCTATAACATTCTGGAATATTATACAACCTTCTCGAACATTCGAAAATATTCTATAACATTCTCGAACATCCTGGAAAAATTCTAGACTATTCTACAGCCTTCTCAAACATTCTGGAACGTTCTAGAATATTCTACAGCCTTCTCAAACATTCTGGAACATTCTAGAACATTCTATAACATTCTCGAACCTTCTGAAAGATTCTAAAACATTCTCGAACCTTCTGAAAGATTCTATAATATTCAGGTACATTCTAGAACATTCTCGAACCTTCTGGAAGATTCTATAACATTCTGGAACATTCTAGAACATTCTGTCTGGAAAATTCTAGAACATTCTGGAAGTTTCTCGAACATTCAGGAACATTCTGGCCAGTCTCGGCCACTTCGGCACTCGAGAAGTCCTATAAATTTCTATAAATGACGATTTAATGTTTTCTCAAGTTTCGAAATTACAACGTTCGCCTTAAGGGTAAATTAATCCCTCTTTTTCCATTCGCAGTTCCCCTTAAAATTGTTTTTAACACCGAAAACACAAAAAAAAAAAAAACAAGAATACCAGTAAATTTCAGAAAATTCTCCACATTACGCGATTGCTGGTCGACCTCCTTAAGAATTCGCGTTTATCGTAGAATGCTCGTGAATTACCTAAAACTGGAGCAATGTTGCAATAACGGAAAGGATCTCCGGTGTAACCGACGAGGCATGTGCAGGATGGTCGATTATTGATGACCTGGCACTCGGCGTTTGGTCCACATGTACCGGGACAAGGATCCTGACACTTCGAGTTTATACAAGCGAGATTCGATGGACAATCGGAACTTATTACGCACTCTGGTCTGCAACCCTCGTAAGGATTTCCTATATAATCGGGCATGCAGGTGCAAGAACCAACGCCATTTCGTTCACGACAAACGGCGTTTGAACCGCACGGTGTCGGATCACAGGGTGTAGGTTTGTCCTCGGGATGTTCTGCGTTTTTTTGTTTTGTTTTTTTGGACAAAAATAAAATGTAAGAAAATATGAATGACAAAGACGAGGTAGGATGTACTTGGTGTACAAATAAGTTCTCGGCTTGAGAATAAAAACAGCTGTATCAAAGAATTTAAGAAAATGTCTCTTCAGGTCTGGTGTCATATAACACCAATCAGTGTTGGGCGTTAATCAATTTAACTTTCAATCAGTTCATTAATTGACTAAAAAAGTAATTGCAATACTGAAAGTAATCCCAATAAAGTGTTGCCCTTAAACTCGCCCCAACTCTAAGAAATAGGGGTTGAAAACTTAAAAATCGCCGTATCTCGATAATTAATAGCCCGATCAAAAAATGTTTCAAACAAAAGTTGTTTGGAATAATAAAATACGTATAAAGTTATCTAAAGTCCAACCCCCTATCTTTGAAAATAGCGGCACAAAAACTCGCCCCAACTCTAAGAAATAGGGGTTGAAAACTTAAAAATCGCCGTATCTCGATAATTAATAGCCCGATGAAAAAATGTTTCGAACAAAAGTTGTTTGGAATATTGAAATACGTATAAAGTTATCTAAAGTCCAACCCCCTATCTTTGAAAATAGCGGCACAAAAACTCGCCCCAACTCTAAGAAATAGGGGTTGAAAACTTAAAAATCGCCGTATCTCGATAATTAATAGTCCGATCAAAAAATGTTTCAAACAAAAGTTGTTTGGAATAATGAAATACGTATAAAGTTGCCTAAAGTCCAACCCCCTATCTTTGAAAATAGCGGCACAAAAACTCGCCCCAACTCTAAGAAATAGGGGTTGAAAATTTAAAAATCGCCGTATCTCGATAATTAATAGCCCGATGAAAAAATGTTTCAAACAAAAGTTGTTTGGAATAATGAAATACGTATAAAGTTATCTAAAGTCCAAACCCCTATCGTTGAAAATAGCGGCACAAAAACGATTAGAAAATTCGGGGTTGATGCGAAAACAGTACATCTTTAGAAAATCGTAAAAAAATATTTATATATTAAAAAAAAAAATGTTTACGATATATATCGAATCAGGATAAGTTCTTCTATATCTCCTTGTCCGGGTCAGTGGTGCTCTCGCGGAGGATACATTTCCAAGCAAACCCGAATTTTAAAACCGTTTTTGTGTCGCTATTTTCAAAGATAGAGAATTGGACGTCACATAACTTTATACGTATTTTATTAATCCAAACAACTTTTGTTCGTAACATTTTTTCATCGGGCTATTAATTATCGAGATACGGCGATTTTTAAGTTTTCAACCCCTATTTCTTAGGGCTGAGGCGAGTTGAGGGGCAAAATTTTCGTTGGGATTACTTTCAGTATGCAATCTGTTTAGCTTCAGTCAAAAATTCTAATTCTACGCTATAAAGTGCTGGATTTTCGTCTCTTTTACTGGACTAGCTCGGGGCCAAATGTTGCAAAAGCGACGAAGCTCTGGTCTCATGCAGAGATTGCTTTAGATCCTCAAAAAGGCTGAGAAAAAACTTTTATTTGTACATCCGAATAAAACACGATTTTTCTTACTCTGTTCAATGAAGCAACCAGTGAATGGATCACCCGCGTAATCCTTAACGCAAACGCATATTGGCGTATGGCTGACCACGCGGCATTCCGCATTCGTGCCACACGCACCGACGCAAGGATCCGCGCATTTCAAATTGATGCAAGCGAGACTGTTCGAGCACTCGGAATTGCTCGTACACTCGGAACGGCAGTTCGGTGGTGAACCTATAAATTCCGGATTGCACGTGCAAGACGGAAGGTTATTCGTTACCTGGCATTGCGCGTATGGTCCGCATGGTGAAGGCTCGCAAGGATTACGAGCTGCTTCTGGCTCGTTTTCTGCAATTGCAATATATATATTTTTTTCATGTTTGCGTGTTTTTTTTTTTTTTGTTATTTCTCTTCTCTTCTTAGCCAACTTTCTAGGGGTTGAAATTTTGCTTGTCACATTGACATCCTTACGTTTCGGTTGACATCGCGTAAACGGATTACCCGTAAGTTCCATTGGACAGCTGCATATTGGATTGTGATTGATAACTTGACATTTTGCATTCAATCCACACGCACCGTTGCAAGGATTAATGCACTTTTGATTTGTGCACGCCTCGTTTCTTTTGCAGTCCGAGCTAACGATGCACTCGGGATGACAGGTCGGTGGTGCACCGATGTAAGTCTCGATACAAGAGCACACAGCTTGGCCGTTTGTTTGACGACAGCGGCTATTGGGTCCGCAGGGAGTTGGGTTGCACGGATTTTGTTCAATCGGATCTGCGGATTTTTTTTTTTTAATACGAATAATCAGACTCTTGATGGGGGGGGGATTATAACCATAAGTTACAGAGTTCATAGATGTAGGCCTGTTTTTTTTCCCCCTCAGATATGGCTAGTTAAACGTTGAAGGCGCTACGTTTTGGTTCATCGTTCAAGCCTACCTCTTTGAGTTAGGCACGAGACAAAAGCATTTCCAGCCGATCCTGCCGGACAACTGCACATCGGTACATGATTGAAGACGTTGCACACAGCCGACTGTCCGCACGTGCCGAGACAAGGATCAATGCACTTGCTTCTCGAGCAAGCACGATCTTTCGGGCAATCGTTGTTGAGGACACACTCCGGACGACAGCCAATATAAGGATCACCCTGATATTCTCCAATACAAGTGCAAACGCCCTCGTTGCATTGAGCGTTCGAGCCGCACGGCGAAGGATTGCAAAGATTGATCGGTGGCGCAACAGTGCTTGGACTTATTCCGTAACAATTTGTAAATGGATCACCCGTAAAATCGTTCAGGCATGCGCATATTGGTGTGTGATTGATGACTTCGCAACGTGCCGATAGTCCGCAAGAGCCTGGACACGGATCTTGGCATTTTTGCTTGATGCAAGCTTTGTTGCTCGAGCATTCTTGATTGATCGTACACTCGGGACGACAATTTGGCGGACTGCCGTAATAATTCGGTAAACATGCGCACGAAGCGGTACCCCTTATTGGACGGCAATCTGCGTTATTGCCGCACGGTGATAACGAGCAAGGATCTTCGTCGTGAGATGGGACACTCGGGAAATCTAAAAAGACGTAACAAGCTAGTTCAATGGGGGGGGGGGGGGGAAAAAAAAAACAGAAACACCGCGCAATTTGACAATTGTACACTGAGAGAAATTGTATGGTGTTTTTCAGCGATATTTTAACCATAGACTGCCAAATATTTAGTTTCAATAAGATATAAAGTAAATAGGTTTTTTTTTTCCTTGTTTCACGGCCTACTACGACCATATTTGTTTTAAATATTTTTTTTTACTTGTTTAAACTATTTTTTTTTAATATCAAATATATTCAAATTAAATAAATAAACATTAGATTGGAATTAAATAAATAAAGATAAAACACGATATATCGCATGAATGGGAGAAAGGAATATAGGCTCGTGACATAAAAGTGCGATGGAAAAAAAAAGAAATTATTTTTCTTTTTTTTCACTAGCAAGGCTGTTATTTAGAAGAAAAAAAAAGGTTTATCAACTGCAGTATGTCACAACAGTTATCTAATGAAAACAAACGCCATGAGATTTTCGAGAGACTGAATCGTGTACTATTTTTTCGTCTATCTCTTTTGTCTTGTACCAGATGAAAACAAAACACAGATTTATTAGAAATAAATAAAATAGTTAATAGACGATATTAAATAGATCTTGATTTGAATAAATAATTATATGTAAAATGAATAATTTTTATAATGGAATGCAATATATTGCAGGATATTCCAAGAAATAAAATTAGTTTATTTCATGAAATAAATTAATTTTATGAAATAAGTTAATTTCATGAAAAAAGTTAATTTCATAAAATAAGTTAATTTCATAAAATAAGTTACTTTCATAAAATAAGTTAATTTCACGAAATAAGTCAATTTCATAAAACAAGTTAATTTCATGAAATAAGTTAATTCCATGAAAAAGTTAATTTCATGAAAAAGATAATTTTATGATAGAAGTTAATTTCATTAAATAGGTTAATTTTATTAAATATGTTAATTTCATTAAATAAGTTAATTTCATCAAATACGTTAATTTCATTAAACAAGTTGTTTTCATGTAATAAGTAACTTCACGAAATAATGAAATTTCATAAAATAAGTTAATTTCATGAAATAAGTTAATTTCATGAAAAATATAATTTCATGAAATAAGTTAATTTCATGAAAAATATAATTTCATGAAAAAAGATAATTTCATGAAAGAAGTTAATTTAATTAAATAGGTTAATTTTATGAAATAAGTTAATTTCATCAAATAGGTTAATTTGATGAAATAAGTTAATTTCATCAAATAGGTTAATTTCATTAAACAAGTTGTTTTCATGAAATAACTAGTTTCATGAAATAAGTTAATTTCATGAAATAAGATCTTTAGTTTTTAAACATTTTAACAATGGAATGCAATATGAAATTTTGATTTAACGAAAAATCGAGTTAATTTCTTCTCTAATCCAAATAGACACGCATCTAGTTAATATCAAAAGAATTTTCCTCCCAGTGCATGGACATCTCTCTCAGTGTACAAATTTTGTGTCTTCCAATCGTCACTCTCTCCATCATCGTACTTGGTATGGAGAAACATCTCGTGAACGGATCACCAGTGTATTGGGCTTTGCAGGCACATATCGGACTGTGATTCAGAACAACGCAGTTGGTGTTGATACCGCACGGCTTTGGGCATGGATCAATGCATTTCTGATTGATACACGCGCGATCGGTTGGACACTCGGAACTAACGACGCACTCGGGACGACAGGCAGGTGGATTGCCAAGATATCCAAGACTGCAGGAACAAACGGCTTGATCGTTTATCACGCGACACTGGCTGTTCGGACCGCAGGGTGATGGGTTGCACGGGTCAGCCGGTACTATTGGTGAATCTAAGGAAGCGTAGATGTTCGTTTTAATACGAAAATATACTTCGCACGAAAATCAAAGCAATGAGAAATTATCACAAAATTTTTAATCCTTTTCAAAATTCTGTGACTATGTGAAAAATTTTCTTATAGAGAATTTTCTTGTACTTTTTTTTTTAAATCGATAGTGGCGGTACAAAAATATTTTTTTTCCCCGAAGCAATGATCGATACTTATAGAGGATCAACAAAAGTTTTCAAAACCATCCGCCGATTTGCCGTACGATCATTAGTTCACGAGATATCGATGATCAAAGACAAAAGTGCAATTTTTCATTCAACGAGCGATATCTCGATAACGAATTATCGTACGGAGATCGTTAAAAAACAAAATTGAAGCTAAACGATCAACCTTCCTGGCTCTGCCATTGCCATAGCCAGAAAAAAATTTCCCCGAGCCCAGGAACGCTCTCAAAGTCGACGAAACAATCTTGGCAATTTTTGTTTCGCGATATTTCTTTTTATTGCGCGATAACCGTGGCTGAAAAAATTTTTTTGATAAAATATTCGTAAAATAGATGCTTCAAGCTTCAAAATGCTTTTTTTGTCATCTCTGTACGATGATTTTTCACACAGTTACAGGGTGTTGAAGATCAGTGAACAAAAAAAAAAAAATTGATTTGTATTTCTTGTTCCTTTGATTTGAGTGCGAAGTCCAGACGAATGAGTTTCGTGTGCAAAACACTGGCATTGAATTACCAAATTGTTTCGGATCACAATGTCGATAGGGATCGCCGTAGTGGCCATCGAGGCAATTGCACATTGGCAAATGATTGACAACAGCGCAAAGTGCATTATGCCCGCATGTACCCGGACAGGGATCCTGACACTTGGATCTAATGCAGTCTAGATGGGAGGGACAATCAGAGCTGAGGACGCATTGTGGTCGGCAGCCTTCGTAAGGATTGCCAACGTAATCGGGAGCGCAGCTACACGAGCCAACGCCATTTTTCTCACGGCAAATTGCGTTGGAGCCGCATGGCGATGGTAAACACGGTGTGAGATGTTCATCAGCTGTAAAGTCAATACAATTCTAGTTACTCATTCATCCTATGTGCGGTAGTTTGTCCATTTTTGCGTCTTTATTCCAGCTCGTCATAGTCTTACGTTGCTTGAAGTTGCATTGGGTGAAAGGATCTCCGTTGTAGCCGTTCATACAGACGCACATGGGTGTGTGACTGACGGCACGGCATTCAGCGTTAATACCGCACGAGCCTGGACACGGATCTTTGCACTTTCGATTGAGGCATGCCCGATCGATCGCGCATTCGCTATTGCTCGTGCATTCGGGACGGCAGTTTGGCGGACTGCCGATAAATTCTGCCAGGCACGAACACGACGGCGAATCATTGATTAAACGGCACTGAGCGTTCGGACCACACGGGGACGGTTGACAAGGGTTCAGAGCCACAGGAACTTTGGCTGGCAGAAAAAGAAAATCGAATGAGTGGACTCGTTGCGGTGGAGTTGACGTTAACATCACTTGGGGGTTGGATTTGGTAGTTCTTTTTCTGGAGGATTGTCAGGCGTAGGTCTCTAGAAGTTGCCAAAGCTTTCTGAAAATCGGATTAAGGACATAAAGGACATAGGGGCTGATGACAATTAACTCTGTCGAGGATCAAACTGTTTTGGGCAAAGGAAAGATTCGAGTTAGAAGCATTTTTTTCACACTGTTTGTTGGCTTACTGGCAATGATGCATCTGACGAAGGGATCGCCTTCGTATCCATTGGGGCAGCTGCATATTGGATTGTGATTGGATATTTGACAGTTTGCTCCTACGCCACAACTTCCGGGGCATGGATCTTGGCACTTTTGATTGCTACACGCTCGGTTGATCGGACAGTCGGAACTGATAGTGCATTCCGGCCTGCAGGATGGCGGAATGCCAAGATATCCTTGGACGCACGTGCATACCGGCTGGTCATTTATGGAACGGCACTGACTGTTCGGGCCGCAAGGCGAAGGGTTGCAAGGATTTTGTGTTTTTGGATCTGTCCGATGAAAGTTTTCAGGATTAACTCACTTTGCCTCAATTTTAGGTTGTCGAGATGAGAAAAAATGATGATATTTATACAGAAGGTCCTCATCTTGGATGCCCTTGACCTTGAAATATGTTGTATAGGTCATCCCCAAAAACTTTATGTACACTAACGGCCAAAAGTTTCGGGCACACCGGTCGAAATTTCTTACCGCACTAAAAGTTCGATAGCGAGCTCAAAAATAAAGATAATTGAATTTACCAAGTGGCGTTTCGAAGAGGACGAATTTACCTTTATTTTGCGTTTTTGGAAAATTTTCTACGATTTTTTTTTTCGCCCCGGTACGCACTTTTGAACGCGGCCATTTTTTGGCTGTCGAAAATTAAGTTGCAAAGCTTGTGGAAAAATTTTTCTTCGGTTTTTTTTTCCACGGTAAACTTAAAAAGGATATCAGAACCTACATTTTTATTTTTTAGAAAGTCTCGTACGATTTTTTTTCGCCCGCGGTATTGCATTTTTAGCTAAAAAAAAGGCATGTTTTAGAAAAAAAAAAAAGGCCTCATCGAAGAACTACAGGGTTTCGGAGGAAATGTCAAGAGGGTAAAAAGTTGCACGGGTTCACACCGGAGTGGCTAGAATTTTTTCAGAATTTTTTTAAACATTTTTTCTTGACCATTTTTGGTCGGAACTTTGATGAGTGGAGAGGCTCCATTTGGGAATGATGGGGTCTAGGGCAATATACCAAGAAAGGAAATTTGTTTACACACATTTTTTAGACATTCTAAAAAAAAAATGTTCACTACACTTGAGATTTTCTTTAAATCTAAAGCGTAGTAGATTTAGATTTTTAGATTTTAGACTAATTTTTAGATTAGAAAAAAAAATGCCACTTTTTTTTTAAGATTAAAAAAAGCAACGAAGGAGTTGTTTTCGTGTTCTGGTATTACAAGAACAAGGAATAATCTAAAATACATCGTACTGCAATGTCAATGTCATCCAAGTTTTCGAGGGAGCTTTCCGTATAATTGACAAAAATGAAAGATCGTCAACGATTCGCACCTTGGATTGCCGTACAAACGACGAACGCGTTACCCGTTGTTCTAGCGGGACAGCTGCACATTGGTATGTGATTGAAAACATTGCATATGCCGTTACGTCCGCAAGTACCGACGCAAGGATCTTGACACTTTTGACGTATGCAAGCACGATTCGACGGACAATCCGTGCTCAATATACACTCAGGACGGCATCCCGCGTATGGGTCTCCCGTGTAATCGTCAATACAAATACAACGTCCATTGTTGCATCGAGTGTTTGGCCCGCAGGGAGATGGATTGCACGAATCAAGTGGTTCTGGCAGTACTGCAAATATATGTTTTAGCGATAGATCGATTTTTGTCCCCAAAAAACGAGCACTCTTTGACCCTCGGTCACTTTTCACTTGCCTGACATTCAAATATGTCATTGACTCTGAAAACTCCTTCTAAAAACTTCGAAGAAATCTTTTTTAAAAACTTGTAAAAACTCCTTTTAAGAAATTCTAAAAAACTCCTTCTAAAAACTTTTGAAAACTCCTTCTAAAAATTCCTTCTAAAACCATCCAAAAACTCCATCCAAAAACTCCATCCAAACACTTCTTTTTATTCGCCTGACGTTCAAATATGTTATTGTTTCTAGAAACTTCTAAAAATCCCTTTAAAAACTTCTAAAAACTAATTTTAAAAACTTCTAAACTCCTTCTAAAAACTAAAGAAACCCTTTTTGAAACACCTTGTAAAAATTCCTTCTAAAATCATCCAAAAACTCCTTCTAAACACTTCTTTTTATTTGCCTGACATTCAAATATGTGATTGTTTCTAGAGAACTCCTCTTAAAAACGTCTAAAAACTCATTCTAAAAACTCCGATTAAAAACTTCTAAAAAGTAATTTTAAAAACTTCTAAACTCCTTTTAAAAACTAAAAAAAAACCCTTTCTAAAAACACATTCTAAAAATTATTTCTAAAATCATCCAAAAACTTCTAAACACTTCTTTTTATTTGCCTGACATTCAAATATGTGATTGTTTCTAAAGAACTCCTCCTAAAAACGTCAAAAATCTTCTTCTAAAAACTCCGTTTAAAAACTTCTAAAAACTCCGTTTAAAAACTTCTAAAAACTCCGTTTAAGAGCTTCTAAAAAATTCTAAAACCCTTTCTAAAAATACCCCATAAAATCCTTCTAAAACCATCCAAAAACTCCTTCTAAACACTTCTTTTTATTTGCCTGACCTTCAAATATGTTATTGTTTCTAAAAACTCCCTCTAAAAAATACGATATACTTCTTTTTATTTGCCTGACATTCAAATATGTGATTGTTTAGAAACAATCACATATTTGAATGCCAGGCAAATAAAAATAAGTGTTTAGAAGAAGTTTTTGGATGATTTTAGAAGGAATTTTTAGAATGTGTTTTTAGAAAGGATTTTTTGCTTAGGAGAAGTGCTTAGGAGTTTTTGGGTGGATTTAGAAGGATTTTTTATGAGGTCTTTTTAGAAAGGGTTTTAGAATTTTTTAGAAGTTTTTAAATGGAGTTTTTAGGAGGAGTTTTTAGACGTTTTTAGGAGGAGTTTTTCTAAAAACTCCTCCTTTTCTAAAAAATGGAGTTTTTAGGAGGAGATTTTAGACGTTTTTAGGGTGAGTTTTTTCTAAAAACTCCTCCTAAAAACGTCTAAAATCTCCTCCTAAAAACTCCATTTAAAAACTTCTAAACAATTCTAAAACCCTTTCTAAAAAGACCTCATAAAAATCCTTCTAAATCAACCCAAAAACTCCCAAGCACTTCTTCTTATTTGTCCGACGTTCAAATATGTTATTGTTTCTAAAAACCCCTTCTAAAAAATGCTATATAATCCTTTTAAAACTTCTAAAAACTCCTTCTAAAAACTTTTAAAAACTCCTTCTAAAACTTCTAAACCCCCTATCTAAAAACACCTTCTAAAAATTCCGTCCAAAACCATCCAAAAACTCCCTCTAAAAATTATATATACCCCATTTAAAAACTTCTAAAACTCCTTCTAAAAACTTTTAAAAACTCCTTCTAAAACTTCTAAATCCCCTTTCTAAAAACACCTTCTAAAAATTCCTTCTAAAACTATCCAAAAACTCCTACTAAACAGTCCTTCTAAAAAAATTCTATATACTCCTTCTGAACACTTCTAAAAATCTTCTAAAAAATCTTTCTAAAAAAAACGATTGTGCGATTAAATTTATAAAATGCTACGGCATTTAATTTTTTTTTCGTAGGATCCTTTAAAAAAAACACGCGATGTGCATATAATTTTTTAACCACTAAATATTTTTTCAAATTCCGTGCAGAACGTTTCAAGTATCTCTTACATTGCGGTGGTTGTAATTGACACCTCGTGAAGGGATCTCCGGTGAATCCCACGGGACAGTTGCACACTGGTGTGTGATTGATAACCGCGCATACAGCATCAATTCCACAAGAGCTTGGACAAGGATCTGCGCACTTTTGGGTTATGCATACACGATTGCTCGAACAATCGGAATTGATCGTGCACTCTGGTCGACAATTTGGCGGGCTACCGTAATAATTTTCGTAGCAAGAGCACGAAGGATGATTATTGATATTACGACATTCCGCGTACATGCCGCAAGGCGATGAAGCGCATGGATTTTCAGCGACTATTGGATCCTCGTGAGGCGCTGAAAAACAATTGTTCGGAATAATGCACATATCTGGTTGAAGAAGAATGGAAAAATTTGTAAAAAAAAAAAAAAACAAGCCATTTTTCGACTGTTCTTCCGAATAGCTTTTACCTCCGATTGAGGCTGAAATTTTGCACAGATCTATTTTTTTTTTTTGTTTTGATGATACAAAAGTCACTGCGTAAAAATGGATTTTTGGCCAATCGCAATAGTTTTTGGAATGGCTAGGAATTTTGGAATCTCACATAGCAGCTAGGAAGTTGATTCCATTTTTTTTTTTCTTCTCACAAGCATATCCAATTGTCTTACGCTTTTGATTCCGGAAACATCTTGTAAATGGATCGCCAGTGTGATCATCTTTGCACGCACATATTGGGCTGTGATTGTGGACACGACAAACGGAATTAATGCCACATGGACCGGGACAGGGCTCGGTGCACTTTTGATTGACGCAAGCCTGGCTCGTTGAACACTGGGAGCTGACGACACACTGTGGTCGACACAGGGGCGGCTTGCCATCGTAGTTTGGCAAACACGAGCAGACACTATGACCGTTGTTATTTCGGCACTGACTGTACAGGCCACAGGGCGATGGGTTGCATGGATCGCCCTCGGGTTCATCTTCGATTGCTGCAATAACGGTTTAACGCGTGCCGTTTTTTTGAGTGAATTTTTTTTGCCTTTTAGACTCTACAATTTTGGAAAACTCGAACATTTTTCGGCTTTTAATGTGCCTGAGGCTGAAAAATGATATACCAAAATATTATTGACAGTGTTCGAGAAAGATATCTCGCATACCAAGAGGAAATCGAAAAAAAGTTTCGAACAAAAGTTGTAGAGCGGAAGATTTTACGAAGAAAATATTGAAAGATTTTTTTTCTATCTACAATAGTTTAGCCGTAAAGTTGAAACGAAGATTTCATCATAACAATAGTCACGCGTGAGGCCCACGAAAGTGACTAAGGGGGGGGGGGGGGCCTACGCAAACGCTACGAAATCTTTGATTCGACTTTACGGCTAAACTATTGTAGATAGAGAAAAATATCTTCGAATATTTTCTACGTAAAATCTCCCGCTCTACAACTTTTGTTCGAAACTTTTTTCCGATTTCCTCGCCGTTCGCGAAATATCTGTCTCGAAAACTTGGCGGCACGGCCATAACCTCCGGGCTCAAATTACGGTTAAAAATCGGGTTCTTCTACCTAAGAGGACTGGAGTGAGAAATTGAATTAAATTCAAAAACCGTATTGGAGGAAAGAAGCGTAGGTGTCGTGAGTATGCGGTGGTGTCACGAAGTTTCAAGTTTCCCGTTAGGTAATAAGTTGGATATGTGTGATAATAATGAATTTGTTAAGAATGAACAATTTGCATCGTGTGTTAGGCGTGCTCTCATGTGAACATCGACGATCTTAAGGTACACTGAGGAAAAGAAAAATATTTAATTTAAATAGGATCTATTTAAATCAAATAGGTTTTTTTTTCGTTGTCTCACAGCTTACTACGACCCTATTTGTTTCAAATATATATTTTTTTATACGTTCAAGCTATTCTTTTTAAATATCAAATATATTCAAATTAAATAAATAAAGATTAGGATCTAATATATTATATTTATTAGGAATAAATAAAATAGTTATTAGACGAGATTAAATAGATCTTCATTTGAATAAGTAAATGTATTTAAAATAAATGATTTCAATAATGGAATGCAATATATTGCAGAATATTCCAGGAAATAAAATTAGTTAATTTCGCGAAATAAGTTAATTGCATGAAATAAGTTAATTTCATGAAATGAGTTAATTTCATGAGATGAGTTAATTTCATGAAATGAGTTAATTTCATGAGATGAGTTAATTTCATGAGATGAGTTAATTTCATGAGATGAGTTAATTTCATGAAATAAAATAATTTCACGAAAAAAATCCATTTCATCAAATAGATTAATTTCATTAAATAAGCTAATTTCGTAAAATAAGTAATTTCACGAAATAATTTACTTTCATGAAATAAGTTAATTTCATGAAATAAGGTCTTTAGTTTTAAATAATTTTAATAATGGAATGCGATAGGAAAACTTTGATTTCACGAAAAATCTAGTTAATTCAAATTAAAAAAAAAATCCAAATAGACGCATCTAGTTGAAATCAAAAGAATTTTTACTGTCAGTGCAGTTTATATCAGACATCTAGAGTTATTTAGCATATAAATTATCAGAGAGAAATGTGGCCTGTCATCTTCCATAAAGATCAATATTGTTGTTAAATGTTCGGTAACTTGGTATGAAATTTTACCAGTACGAACTGTATCATAAGTTAAATTGTAGATGGAGAAATCAGTCGATTGTTAAATGTTCGGTTTCGTGAAAGGAATGCCTTTTGACAGTTGTTGGGTTCATTGTTGGTTGAACTTACGGCGTTCCGGTTGTGGGTGGCAGTATTGGAAGGGATTGCCCGTGAATCCGGGCATACACGAGCAACTTGGCAGATGATTTGTCACTTGGCATTCGGCGTTTTGTGCGCATTTACCGGGACAAGGATCCTGGCATTTGTTGCGTACGCAAGCAAGGCTTGCCAGGCAATCCGAGTTGATGGTACATTCGGGACGGCATCCATCGTACGGGTCACCAATGTGGTCGGGCAGACATGTGCAGGCACCAGCCCCGTTTTGTTCGCGACAAATGGCGTTACGGCCACACGGGGAAGGTGTACACGGGTTCAGCGTCTCTTGGGGGTCTATAATTCGGGCAATTTGTTTTGTTTTTGGTTTTTTTTTTGTTTTTTTTTTTAACGCTAGAAAATAAATCACCCAATTCCATCGAAGCTTTCTTGCTTTAGCTGTTATTTCGGCGTTTATTATTTTTTTATTTTAATTTCGGGAGTTGTGCATCGAAAAAAAAAAGCGACGCATGGCGTGTCCAAATAATCCTTGTGATAATTGCAGTAATATTAATGGCCTTATTATTAATAGGCTTCCTACCTGCAGTCCAGTTGGAATGTACATTTGAAATAGGAATTTTGTGCGATACATCGTTGGTATTCGAAATCTAGTTTTTTTTTTTTTTATTAAGCCGTAAATCCGGCCGCAATCTTGAATTTAAGGGGATTTCGTATTTGTCGAATAACTCGGCTATTTTCAACTTTCGACTGATAATGCTCATGACTAAACTTGTAGGAAATTTAATTCTCTACAATTTTGGTAATAATGACTTTTCATATGAGATCGATATTTTCCGACTTAAACCTGGAAAAAGGAGCGCGGAATCGAATAATGGTCTTATTTCGTTTATTATCAACTGTAGCGCATAAACAGTGATGAACAAACTTGTAGGGAATAAAATTTCCTATAACTTTGCTTCATAGCTTTTTTCCCCTGGGGTAGGCAATGGTTCGTGAAACAATACTTTTGCACCCGTTTTCCTTTGCCGCAGGCGTAAGTACGAAAATATGTAGCCTAGGAAAAAAAAAGCTAAGAATCAAAGTTGTAGAGAATTTCATCATCTACAAATTTGTTTTTATTTCTTCACGCGCTAAAGTTGAAAATAAACGAAGTAATGCAATAAACGTAAATTTCTGCCACTTTTTCAGGCTTAAATCGGAAAATATCGATCGTAGACGAAATATCGTTATGACTGAAATTGTAGAGAATTTTATTTCCTAAAAGTTTCGTTATAACCATTTTCAGTAAAAAAAGTTGAAAATTGGCGAATTATTTGATAAAAACAAAGCCGAGAACGATTCAAGAAAATACTGGTATCGAAAAATTACAATTTCATGTATTTTTTTTTTAATACACAGCGACTGGGCTACTTTCTCATACTTGTGATTAATGGTCAGGTGATGGGGAGACAGAGAGCTAAGGGTAATGGCAATTGGTCGTCAATAGAGTTAGCCGGGGATTATTAATTTTTCCCGTACAATTGCGCCGGAGTTTCACTTTAAAAAATCGTTAGAAATCGAAAAAAAAAAAAAAAAAAAAAAAAAAACGTTGTACATCGTGTCGTAAGCAGCATTTGCGTGCGCAACTTATTATAATCCGCAGGTGATTAATATAGTCCTTACGGACCGCGGTGGCTTGGCAGGCGTGTGTCATCGAAAATGGGCTAGTTCGATTAAAAAAAATCAGTGGCTACGCTTTTCTTTTTTTTTCTTCAAAATCGTTAATGACGCGTCACGTCACCAGGTTGCGGCAGTATTATTGCCCTAAGCGTGAAAAGTAACGAAGTTTCACTTACCTTTTTAACGCTCTGGTCAATAAACGATGCTCGCTATTCAACCACCAACCTCCACCACTTGAAACCGCTAAACTTAGTCATGCAATTTGTGAAAGAATGAAAAACACGTTGAAAATGACTCACCCCTGACTTCTGGTATGCAGCTGCTGAATGGATCACCCGAAAATCCAACCGGACACGAACAAACAGCGTGATGATTGATAACCGAGCAACGCGCACTAGGGGCGCATATACCGACACAAGGATCCCGACACTTTTGCTGCACGCAAGCCAACTGTGGCGCGCACTCGGGATTGATCGTACACTCTGGTCGACAATTTGGGGGTATGCCGATATAATTTTGTGAACACGAACACGCGGGACTGTCACCGCGAACACGGCACTCGGCGTTGGGACCGCATGGCGACGGCTGGCACGGATTCGTCGGTTGCGGCGCTTCAACTGCGAATGGAAAAATTAACGATTCGTGGTTGGCGGAGAGCTACTTTTAATTTATTTTTAACCATTTGTTTTAACAAATTTATGGTGTTTTTTTTTTTTTTATCATAACGTATTTGGACGTTGAACAAGTTCTCGCTGTTTGCCAGTAGATGGCGTTTACCAGAAGCGCGTGTTGCTCAAGGGCTTACATGTTGGGTGTGTGAATGAATTTTTACAGATTTTTCTAGCAGGCAGGGAATCCTCTTTCAAGTACGTTTGGGTTTGGGTTCGTTTGGGTTAATTTGGGTTAGTTTGGTGTCACGCGCGATGTGTCACGGGCAACTGTCAACCACATGCGATTACTCGGAATCGTGAAAAATTCGAAATATTTTGTTTGGGTTTGTTTGGGTTCGTTTGGGTTAGTTTAGGTTCGTTTGGGTTTGGGTTCGTTTGGGTTTGTTTGGATTAGTTTGGTGTCACGCGCGATGTGTCATGGGCAACTGTCAACAACATGCGATTTCTCAGAATCTTGGAAAATCCGGAATTTTTTGTTTGGGTTTGTTTGGGGTAGTTTGTGTTAGTTTAGGTTAATTTGGGTTAGTTTGGTGTCACGCGCAATGTGTCACCGGCAACTGTCAACCACATGCGTTTTCTCGGAATCTTGAAAAATCCGAAATTTTTTGTTTGGGTTCGTTTGGGTTAGTTTGTGTTAGTTTAGGTTCGTTTGGGTTTGGGTTCGTTGGGGTTTGTTTGGATTAGTTTGGTGTCACGCGCGATGTGTCATGGACAACTGTCAGCAACATGCGATTTCTCGGAATCTTGGAGAATCCGGAATTTTTTGTTTGGGTTTGTTTGGGGTAGTTTGTGTTAGTTTAGGTTCGTTTGGGTTTGGGTTCGTTTGGGTTAATTTGAGTTAGTTCGGTGTCACGGGCAACTGTCAACCACATGCGATTTCTCGGAATCTTGAAAAATCCGAAATTTTTTGTTTGGGTCTGTTTGGGTTAGTTTGTGTTAGTTTAGGTTCGTTGGGGTTTGGGTTCGTTTGGGTTAATTTGGATTAGTTTGGTGTCACGCGCAATGTGTCACCGGCAACTGTCAACCACATGCGTTTTCTCGGAATCTTGAAAAATCCGAAATTTTTTGTTTGGGTTTGTTTGGGTTAGTTTGTGTTAGTTTAGGTTCGTTTGGGTTTGGGTTTGTTTGGGTTAATTTGGGTTAGTTTGGTGTCACGCGCAATGTGTCACGGGCAACTGTCAACCACTTGCGATTTCTCGGAATCTTGGAAAATCCGAAATTTTTTGTTTGGGTTTGTTTGGGTTAGTTTAGGTTCGTTTGGGTTAATTTGGGTTAGTTTGGTGTCACGCGCAATGTGTCACGGGCAACTGTCAACCACATGCGATTTCTCGGAATCTTGGAAAATCCGAAATTTTTTGTTTGGGTTTGTTTGGGTTCGTTTGGGTTAGTTTGTGTTAGTTTAGTTTCGTTTGGGTTTGGGTTCGTTTGGCTTAATTTGAGTTAGTTTGGTGTCACGCGCAATGTGTCAACCGCATGCGATTTCTCGGAATCTTGGAAAATCCGAAATTTTTTGTTGGGGTTTGTTTGCGTTCGTCTGGGTTAGTTCGGGTTAGTTTGTGTTAATTTGTGTTACTTTAGGTTAGTTTGGGTTAGTTTGTGTTAGTTTGGAAATGAGCAATAACGTTTTATGCATTGCGGGTGAATTTTTCCCAACTGTGGGGTTGTTCATCAGAATTGGAATTATCCGTAAGTCCTTCAGAATATGCTTATGCATTCCTGGAACACTCATATTTCGATTCAGATCAAGATAAAACAACAGAAAACGCGATGATAACATTTTATCCATTGGATGGTGAATTTCTCTTAATTGAGGGGTAGTTCATAAGGGTTGATCGATGCGTAAGTTCTTAAGAATCCCCCTACGTATTCTGCAATGACCTTTCCTCAATTTCTGGCAGAAATGAACGATGGGCAATGAAATTACGATGTTTTCAAGCGATTGGGGTGGTTTTTCCATTCGGGGGTAGTTTCTGAGGATAGAAAAGTTCTCGAATAACTTGTTTTCTCACATTGAATACTCCTGAATTCAGATTCACCGTGTACCAACTTTGCCAAACGCTCCAAAAAAAAACTCAGCTGTTGAAGGGTTAAAAAAAAAAGAAGAAGCTTCATTCGAATGAATCCCCATAACTTCTAGCTTTTGTGATGTCTGTCAGTACTTACGTGGCGAGGGATAGCACAGTGTGAACGGATCTCCGGTATAATCCTCCATGCAGCTACAAATAGGATTATGATTGATGACTTGGCACTTCGCGTTGCGTCCGCAGGAGCCAGGACAAGGATCCTGGCATTTATTTTCATAGCATGTCTGCGTGAGCGAGCATTCCGAGCTGACGACACACTCTGGTCTGCAGGCCGGTGGGCTACCCGAGTAATTCGGTTGACAAGAGCAAACAGGATGATCGTTGACTACTTGACAAACGCTGTAAGGGCCGCAAGGTGACGGAGAGCACGGCTTCTTCGGCGTTGGATCTTCCGTTATTCGTCTACAAGCTGTGAATGGATTACCCGAAGTGCCTGGATTACAGCTGCACATTGGTACGTGATTGACAACGTCGCAACGTGCCTCAATGCCGCACACGCCAGGACAAGGATCAACGCATTTTTGATTGATACACGAGTGAGTTCTCGAACAGTCGGAATTCATCGTACACTCGGGTCGGCAATAAGCGTAAGGATCGCCAAAGTGATTTTCCACGCACGAACAATTGCCATCGTTGCATATAGCGTTTGATCCGCATGGAGACGGATTGCACGGGTCACCCGGCAACTTTACAATCTCTTTTATCGGCGTACAAATCGTGAATGCATCACCGGTAAAGCCTTGACGACACAAACACGTTGTTATGTGATTTTGTACACGGCAGTCAGCGTCCTGACCACAAGAGCCAGCGCAAGGATCACGGCATTTCTCCGAGATGCAAGCTTGACTCGGCGAACAATCTGTATTGACGAGACACTCCGGACGGCAATTTGGTGGCGAGCCGATATAATTGTCGAGACACGTGCATGCAGCTTGATCGCCGATTCTTCTGCATTCGGCGTACAAACCGCAAGGATTCGGCTGACAGGGATGAGTCGAGGCGGTTGGAGGCTCGCGTGCCGTTACGAAGCATCTGAAGAATGGTTCGCCGGTTGTGCCTTGAGGACAACTGCACAATGGATTGTGATTGATGACCCGGCATTCGGCTCCGGTGCCGCAAGTGCCTGGACAAGGATCGGTACACTTGTACTTGTGGCATGAGCGATTTTGCGGACACTCGTTGTTGACGACGCACTCCGGTCGGCAATTGGGCGGTGAGCCTGTGTAACTTTCTTGACAGGTGCAAACAGCTTGATCGTTTACGACGCGGCATTGACTGTTCGGGCCACACGGCGAAGGCAAGCAAGGCTCCGTGACAGGACGACTCGTTACGTCCTCGCGTGTACACGATGTAAACGGATTGCCCACGTGATCGGGCAAACACGTGCACGTTGGTATGTGATTGATGACTGAACATTGTGCCTGAATACCGCAAATCCCCGGACAAGGATCTTTGCATTTGTTGCGCAAGCACGCCTTGTTGGTCGGGCAATCAGCGCTGAGAATGCATTCCGGTTGGCAAGCCTCGTAAGGATTGCCATTGTAATCGTCGATGCATACGCAAGCACCGGCATTGTCGCGATGCTGGCATACTGCGTTAGCACCGCATGGCGAAGGTTCGCATGGATTTATCACTTCTTCCTCGATCACGCATTGAACGAATGGATTGCCCGTAAAGCCGCTCGTACAAGTACACGTTACCGCGTGATTGATGACGTGGCACTCGGCGTGTTCGCCACAGGAGCCAGGACACGGATCTATGCAGCGTGAATTGACGCAAGCTTTGTTTGACGAACAATCGGGATTGATGACGCACTCGGGACGGCACGCCGGTGGGATACCAACGTAACCAGCGCGACAGGAGCACGATGGCACGTCATTGGAGACTCGGCATTCGGAGTTTGGTCCACAGGGCGAAGGTGAGCAGGGATCGAGAGGTTGAGGAATCTTTCCCTCGACTTCTTCGTCCTCGTAACAACTCTTGAACGGATCACCCGTTTGGCCAGGTTGACAACTGCATATTGGCGAATGATTTATAACTTCGCAACGTGCGCCAAGACCGCAAGAGCCGAGACAAGGATCCGTGCACTTTCGATTGACGCATGCGCGCGTTGGCGAGCATTCCGAGCTTACGAGACACTCCGGACGACAGGATGGCGGTACGCCCAGATAGCCTTGATGACACGAGCAAACTGCTAGTTCGTTGACGTTGCGACAATGACTGTTGGGGCCGCAAGGCGAAGGTGAGCAAGGATCTCGTACCGTGATGGGCTTACGTTCTTCCGGTCGACAATTCATAAATGGATCACCGACGTAGCCACTTAGACACGAGCAAACGGGCACGTGATTTACAACGTCGCATTGTGCATTGAGACCGCAAACTCCTGGACAGGGATCACGACATTTGTTTCTCTTGCATGAACGATCCCGCGGACATTCCGTATTTAGTACACATTCGGGACGACAGCCTTCCCAAGGATTACCAATGAATTCTGGCATGCATTCGCACGTGCCAGCTTTGCAAATGGTATTCGTGCCACAGGGTGACGGATTGCATGGATCAGTGGGAGTCGGCTCGGTTACGACAGTGACACGAACGCATTGAGTGAACGGATCACCCGTGTGATCTTCCACGCATGTGCATACCGGTATGTGATTGAGTACGTGGCATTGGGCGTTGAAGCCGCACGAGCCTACGCAAGGATCTTGACACTTTTGATTGACACAAGCAAAGTGTGACTTGCACTCGGAGCTTAGTATGCACTCGGGACGACAGTCGGGTGGTGCGCCAACGTAATCCGGTAGACAAGAGCAAGCTGGTGTACCGTAGACTATTTGGCACAGTGAGTTAGGTCCGCAAGGCGATGGATTGCAGGACGGTGGTCGCGGTGTCGACGAATCTTCTACGGCGACTGAAGTGCAATAAGTGAAAGGATCGCCCGTAAAGCCATGCGGACAAGTGCATATTGGATTGTGATTTTTCACTGCGCACAATGCTTTTATGCCACAAGTGTTGGGACAAGGATCAGCGCATTTTTTCATAACGCAGGCAAGATCAGGCGGGCATTCACCGTTTACGATGCACTCGGGCCGGCAGTTTGGTGGCGAGCCCGTGTAATCCGGCATGCAAGTGCAGACTGCTTGCTCGTTGACGGTTCGACACTTGCTGTTCGGTCCGCAAGGCGTTGGCGAGCACGGATCCCGCGGTTTGATAACTCTCGATAATTCACAAGCGAAGAACGGATCACCGGTATAGCCAGGTGGACAGGTGCATCTTGGCACGTGATTTTCAACGTTACAGATCGACAGTGTGCCGCAATTGCCTTGACAAGGATCGACGCATTTGTAACCGACGCAAGTAAGATGCGACGGACAATCGTTGCTCTGTTCGCACTCCCGATAACAACCTCTCGTTCTATCGTACGGATCACCGATAAAGTCTGCTGGACAGAAACAAGCACCCGCGCCGTTTCTCTCGCGACACTGGCCTCGCGGTCCGCAAGGATCTGGCAAGCACGGATTCGACGCTTCGATCGGTGGTGGCGATTGTCTATCCTCGATACAACCTTTCAACGGATCACCCGTGTAACCCTCGCCGCAACTACAAACTGGCAAATGATTCACGACCGAACAACGCGCCAATTGGCCGCAGGCGCCTTGACAAGGATTTTTACAGCGTTTGTTCGCGCACGCGGAATTTGTCGGACATTCGGTGTCGTTTTCACACTCAGCTCGACAGTTTGGTGGCCTACCGATGTAATTTAGCGAACACGAGCACGCCGGTTGCGTACCTATTTCCTTGCACTGTGAGTTTGGTCCGCATGGATTTGGCACGCAAGGATTGCCGGCATCTTTGCCCGGCGTTTCGGGTCCTTCGGTAACTTTGTCACAAGCTACGAGTGGATCGCCCGAATAGCCTTGTGCGCAAGTACAGATGGGGCTGTGATTGACGACTAGACATTTCGTGTTGAGTCCACAGGCCGACGGACAAGGATCCGTGCACTTGTAATCGATGCAAGCTTTGCTACGTAGACATTCGCTGCTTATCGTGCATTCCGGACGGCAATTCGGCGGTGAACCAACGTAATTAGTTTTGCAGGAACATACGGCGTGTCCGTTTAGCGTACGGCAGTTACTGTTGGCGCCGCATGGCGATGGCTCGCACGGTTCGATCGGCGCTGCGGTCGTCGTATCTATGGCTGGCTCACAAGCAGTCTGCGGATCTCCCGTGTAGCCCGGTAAGCAGCTACAGGATGGCGCGTGATTTATAACACGGCAAAGTGCTGCACGGCCGCAAGTACCGCTGCAGGGATCGATGCATCGGTTGTTCAGACAAGCCCGGCTACGTCCGCAATCGGTATTCGTTACGCACTCTGGACGGCAGCCGGTGTAAGGATCACCGAAGTATTCGGGAGCGCAGGTGCACGAGCCAGCACCGTTTTTCTCGTTGCAAATGGCGTTTGCGCCACACGGCGATGGATTGCAGGGTGTTCTTGGCTGCTCGGTGGTCCACGGATCGTCGTAAATGATTTTACATTCGGCGAATGGATCACCGGAGTAGCCCGGATTACAAGTGCATATTGGATTGTGCTTTACGACGTTGCAATAGGTGTTTACGCCGCACGAGCCTGGACACGGATCTGTGCATTGTTCGTTTTGACAAGCAAGATTGCCCGGGCACTCTTCGTTTATTATACACTCGGGACGGCAATTTGGCGCTCTACCGATGTAATTTGGTAGACACGAACACACGGGGAAATTGTCGATTAAACGACACTGAGAATTTGGACCGCAAGGCGACGGTGTACACGTGTTTTCCGACGGTCGAGCTGTTGGCAATGGCTCTTCCTTGATACAACCGAAGAACGGATCACCCGTGTAACCGACCGTACAACTACACACTGGATTGTGATTTATCACTTGACACTCCGCGTTCACGCCACACGTGCCGATACAAGGATTGTCGCATCTTTGATTGATGCACGCTTTGTTCTGGGCACAATCGGCGCTGACAACACACTCGGGACGACAATTCGGCGGACTGCCGATGTAATTTGCTTGACAAGAACAAACCGCGTGATTGTTTACTACGCGACAGTTACTGTATGGCCCGCACGGTGATGGTTGACACGAATTTTCCGGTCCTGGTGGAGCTGAATACAGTCGGACGTGGGAATTGAATACATTTGACGGGTGAGTATATATCGTGAAGGGTGAAATAATTATAAATAAATAATAAATAAGAATATAATAAGAAATAATATTTGGTGCAGTAAAAAGAAATCCATTATTTTTGCAATAGATGGCTTTAGTAATCGGTATCTCGCGTTGTACAAGTGCGATCGGATTGCGCTAGATGGCGTTAGAAAGATAAAATTCCGTACTAAGATAAACATCTCGGACAGTTTTGTGATTGCTTGACTCAATATTTTTTGATCGCGCGTCAAAGATGCCCACCAGCAAAGTGAAAATACGCCATATTTTACAGTTTTTCTACACTAATATTACAAAGAGGAAAGATTTGGATTTTTGTATTTTTGTATGTTTGTAACGAATAAACTGAAAAACTACTGGACCGATTTCAAAAATTCTTTCACCATTAGAATGCTACATTATCCCTGAGTAACACAGGCTATATTTGTTACTAGAAAAAATTAGGGATCCCTACTAAAACTTCAATAATGTAACCCAAGGTGTAAAAAAATTAGCCATAAAATGGCTAATTTTGGCTAAAAATGGCTACAAATTAGGGAATAAAAATAAGTATCTATACGGATAAAAATGTAAAACGTTGTAAAAAGTGTAAACAAAAAAATGTTATGCTGCTATTTCGACTTCAATGAAAATTAGCTTAAAGATTGAAGTATTTGTTTTTAATTTTTGAATATTTGAACAAATTGAGTCATGAACGTTTTAATTAGCATATTTTTAAGTGATTGTATTTAATTTTATTCTGCGTTTATCCCAAAATGTTAAAAAAAAAATACGTAAAAAAGTATCTACAAAATTAAATTACTTGAGCCATAAAATAAAAATGTACAAAAATGTAAATAAAGAAATGTAAAAAAATAAGATCAAGTGAAAAAAAATTGAAACCCCTTAAAAATAAAATACTTAAGTACATAAAACTAAAAAAACAATATAAATAAAATGTAAAAATTCAAAAAAAAAAAAAAGAAACTTTGAGAATAAAAATAGGTTTATGGATAAAAATATAAAATTTTATAAGAAAAATATAAATAGTAATTTGAAAAAAAAAAAAAAAAAAAATAACTTATGTCCTGCATAAAGATATACATTTACTCGACGTTTATTCCAAAATGTTTAAAAAATAAATGTCCACCCGTGCGAAGCCGGGACGGGCCGCTCTATCTTCGATAAAGGCGAAAACGCAAGCCAGGCGGCTGAAAATGTGAATAGCGTTTATGGTCCTGATACTGTGACAGCCAATCGCGCGCAATTTTGGTTTTGCCGATTCCGTTTCGGTAATTTTCATGTCAAAGGCTTGAATAAGGCTGAATAAGGCTGGATAGAAATGTCATGTCAAAGGCTTGAATAAGGCTTGAATAAGGCTGGATAGAAAAAGAAGCTCGATGTATGGGTGCCACACGAGTTAACGCAAAAAAAAAAAAAAAAACCTCACGGACCGAATTTCCATCTGCGAATCGCTGCTGAATCGCAACAAAATCGAGCCATTTCTGAAGCGGATGGTGATACCGGTGATGAAAAGTGGGTCACTTACGACAAAACGTCAAGCCGAAAACGGTCGTGGTCGAATCGCGGTGAGCCGGCGCAAACGGTGGCCAAGCCAGGATTGACGGTCAGGAAGATTTTACTGTGTGTGTGTGTGTGTGTGTGTGTTGGTGGGATTGGCAGGGAATCATCTACTATGAGCTGCTGCTCCCCTACGGCCAAACTCTTAATTCGGACCTGTACTGTCAACAATTGGACCGTCCGAAGGAAGCAATCGCCCAGAAGCGCGGCCAGCTTTGGCCAATAGGAGAGGAATTGTGTTCCATCGGGACAACGCGCCAGGCCACACACACACATCGATAGTGACTCGTCAGAAGCTCCGGGAGCTTGGTTGGGAGGTTCTTATGCATCCACCTTATAGTCCGCATCTGGCACCAAGTCATTACCACCTGTTCCTGTCTATGGCGAATGATATTGCTGGTGAAAATCATTCGCTTCCAAGTGAAGCTTGTGAAAATCGACTGTCCCAGTTTGTTTGCCAATAGGGACGAGGCTTTCTATGAGAGAGGCATAATGAAATTACCTTCAAATTGGCAAGAACTTATCGATGAAAACGATGCATATTAGACCTAAATCGGATCATTCTAACTATGCTAAACAAAGCCGTCAATTTCATGTAAAAATAATGGATTTTTTTTTCTACTACACCTTATATAATAAGAAATAAATAATAAAGAGTGAAATAATTTATTAAATCTAATTCTTGTAACTCCCTAATAAATAAAAATTTCCAAACACGAAAACATTCACTATTGGCTGCCTGTGAAGTAAAAAAAAAAAAGAAAATACCGCAAAACTTACCAGGTGGAGGAACGTGACACGAGTTAAGTGGATTTCCGGTGAATCCAGATGAGCAAGTGCAAGACGGCTGATGATTATAGACCTGGCACTGTGCATTGAGTCCGCAAGCACCGACGCAAGGATCCTTGCACTTGTTGTTGATGCAAGCTTTCGTGTGTGTACAATCGGAATTTTGTACACACTCCGGTCTGCATCCCTCGTAAGGATCGCCGGTATAATCGGGCAAGCAAGTGCAAGAACCAGCGCCGTTTCTTTCGTTGCACAGAGCATTTGAGCCGCAAGGTGACGGATTGCAAGGTTCGCTCGGTGGCTCGTGAACAAGAATACTCTTCGGACTACACGCGGTGAAGGGATCACCCTCGTAATTATCGTAGCACTGACAATCCGGTCGATGATTTCTCACTTGACAATTAGCGTTGATACCGCACGAGCCAACGCAAGGATCCTGACAAGTGTTTCGCCCGCAAGCGAGATAACTCGGGCAGTCTTGATCGATGAGACACTCAGGACGGCAATTCGGTGGCGCGCCGAACATACCAGCGACGCAGGAACAAACAGCACGTTCCTTTTGCACTCGGCATTGTGAATTCGGTCCACAAGGCGAGGGAAGACAAGGATTCGTCGCTGATACTTTCTCTTCGACGCTACAACGTACGAATGGATTTCCCGTCATCACTACCGGACAACTGCATATTGGATTGTGATTGGTGACTTGGCAATTTGCATTCAAGCCGCAAACACCCACGCACGGATCACTGCACTTTTGTTCGATGCAAGCCAGATGCTGTGGACATTCGGGCGAGACTAGACACTCTGGACGACAGTACGGTGGTGTGCCTTGATAGCCAGGACTGCACGAACAAACGGCATGATCGTTGGTCACACGGCAAACACTGTAGGGACCGCATGGCGATGGTGCGCAAGGATTTTGCGCCGGTCCACTCGTTTTATCCGCTTTGCAAGATTTAAACGGATTGCCCGAATAACCGTCGACGCACGAGCAACTCGGCAAATGATTGTACACTTCGCACTTTGCGTTGGAGCCACAAACGCCTGGACAAGGATCGCGGCAGTGTTGATTCAGACACGCGAGATTGCCGGAACAATCGGAATTCGTCATGCACTCGGGTTTGCAGCCACCGGCGTAAGGATTGCCAACGTAAGGTGGTATGCAGGTGCAACGTGCGTGGGTCTCGACGACTCGGCATACAGCGTTGTCGCCGCAAGGCGAGGGTGTGCAAGGATCGTCAAATTGCCGTATTACTTTTGGCGTACAACCGACAAAAGCGTCACCCTCGTAATCAACTTTGCACGAACAATAGGGCGTGTGATTGATGACTGCGCAATCGCTATTTGCCCCGCAACTTTGGGGACACGGTTGTACGCATTTGTTCGTAACGCACGCGCGATCTGTCGGGCATTCTTGACTGATGAGACACTCCGGACGACAATTCGGCGGACTACCGTTAAATGTACTTTGACAAGAACACACGGGTCTGCTCATTTTCACTTGGCACAAGGAATTAGGCCCGCAGGGCGATGGATTGCACGGTGACGTTGATACGTTGATCTTATGCTCAGGCGTACACGACACGAAAGGATTGCCCTCTTGTCCAGCTGGACACTCGCATACGGGATTGTGATTTATTACCGAGCACAATGCTCCTTGTCCGCAAACATTGCTGCACGGATTCACACACTTGTGGTTTATGCAAGCTTGTATTTGAAGGCAATCCGAGCTAACGATACACTCGGGATTGCAGTGGGGTGGACTTCCACGATAGTCCGGAAGACAAGAGCACACAGCGAAGTTTCTCAGCGAGACGGTGCAACGGCTGAATGGTCCGCATGGCGATGGATCGCAAGGATTTCTATTTTTCGGTATTTCCATAACATCGCGATTTCGATAACAATTTACAAACGGATCGCCCGTTAATTCGTGCTCGCAGTGACAAATTGGATAGTGATTGACGACGTTGCAGGTGGCACTTTTGCCGCAAACACCGTGACACGGATCCACGCATTTGTGATTAGCGCAGGCTTGCGTCAATTCGCAATCGGTATTAAGAACGCATTCCAAGCGACAGTTTATCAGTGGATTGCCGTAATAGCCTGGCAAACATTGACAAGCTACACCATTTTCCACGCATATCGCGTTTGCCCCGCACTGCGTAGCGCTGCAAGCGTCACGCTCGTCTGGGTGACTCGGTATGCAAGCTTTGTACGGATTGCCGAGTAGACCGATCGGACAATAGCAGACCGGCTGATGCCAGACCACTTGGCAATTTGCATTGACGCCGCAGCTGCCTAGACACGGATCCGAGCACTTCCAACCTATGCAGGCGCGATCAAACGTGCAGTCGTTGTTGCCGAGGCACTCGGGACGACACAATGGATTTTCTTGATCGGCCGGTGACATGCAATTACCGCAAATCGCTACATTGTCGTAGCTTTGACACGTGTCGTGGGGTCCGCATGGCGATGATGAGCATGGACTCTCCTTTGGCACTTCTAGCTTTTCTGTACAATAAACGTAAGGATTGCCAAAGTGATTTTTCGTACAAACGCACTCCGCTAGGTGGCTCGATACTCGGCACTCGGCATTGGCGCCGCACATTGCACCGTTCAGGGAGCACGGATCGACGCATCGCATTTTTAAGCAAACCTCGTTGCTCGGACAATCCGAATTGATGATACACTCGGGACTGCAACCAGCCTGTGGATCGCCGTGAAAGTCTGGCAGGCACGAACAAACGGCGCGATCTTTTATCACTTGGCAAAGCGTATTGGCGCCGCAGGGATTCGGCAAACACGGTGTATGCGGTAGCGGTGGTGTCATTGGTGGTGAACAACGGAGTATTGGATTACCTTGGAAAGAATCGCGACAGGAGCAAACGGGATGATGAAACTCGACACGACAAATGGCATTGTTGCCGCACGCGCCGAGACATGGATTTTGACATCTGTGGCCTATGCAGGCTTCCGATATGAGACAATCGTCGTCTTTGATGCACTCTAGTCTGTCGCAACCTGATGTACTTGTTGGATCACCAGCCGTACCTAACGCGCACTCGCATATCGTTTGGTTCGCCGATATTACACGACATATTGCGTTTCTTCCGCATGGATTTGGCTCGCATGCCAGACCTATTGGTTGCTCGCATCCTGTGTACGGATCACCCGTAAAACCGTAACGGCAATAACATTGCTCGTGATTTTCGGTTATGTAACAGTCGGCGTTCGTGCCACAAGGTCCCGGTTGACAGAGCGGAGTTACTGTAATTTAGGTACGATCGATGTTTTTTTTTTTTTTTTTTTAAAGATGTGTCTGCGACTTTGAGGGATCGTCACAGTGTAAAATTGGCAAAAAATTGATGTTTTTTTTTTAAAGAATTAATTAGAAATTTGCATTTATTAGAATAAATATTTACCTGTGCAGCTTTTGTAAGGATTGCCGAGGGTCGAATCTGGACAGTAACACGGTGGATTTCTCGACGAATCGCAAACAGCACCAAAGCCACAAGGATTCGTTTGGCACGGATCCTCGCTCGCCACGCATCCTCGTATAGTGTTCGGACTCTCGATGAAGCCGGGAAGACAAGTGCACTTGGCCAATCCATTTGGCAGTACGGAACAACGAGTATTGGGACCGCACGATGAAGTCTCGCAAGGATTCAATGGGAAAGCACACGGTCTAGCCGGTGGATCGCCTTCGAAGCCTGGTAGGCAGAAGCACGTGACTCGAGAATTGACAACTCGGCAGCCGGCATTTTCACCGCACGGCTGTCCCTGGCACTCTTCACCTTCTGGAACTTTTACGGATACACGTTATTAATTAAGGATTAAAGCCATTCGAAGATTTTGAAGTTTTTTTTTTTTTTTTTTTTTTTTTCGAAAAGAAAACGAAGACGACAATGTTGAGGAATCATCACAGTGTGACATTTTTTTTGCTTTATCTGATAGTATGGACGGTTATGAACATGAATTTATAAGAAATTTTAGAATTTATAAAAAAACATGAATTTATAAGAAATTCTAGAATTTATGAAAATTTTTAGAATTTATGAGAAATTTTAGAATGTCTATTGACTTTCTTTTAGGCCAGCCGAAACTTAATATAAATCACGGATCAACACAAAAAAATTCGGATTCTACAAGCTACGAAACTCCGAGAAATCGCAGTGACACATTGTGCCCCACTATGATTTCCCGTGAGTCCTTGAGGACAGTAACATATCGGGGCTCGAAAAATTGATTTTCAAGGTCAAAACTCACAAAAATTGATTTTTAAACTAGTTTTTCTATTTTATTTTAATAAATGTTGATCTTGGAGAAAAATGTTTCCTACAAAAGTTGTAGCCTATAAAAAGATTGATTTTTTATGTTCTGTACAGTTTTTGTCTAAAACCATTCTCTTTCGAAAAAAAAACTGATGGAGTTGAGCAAAATGTACTTGATAGAGCATTATCCCATTTTTTCTCGAAAAATAATGGTTTTAGACAAAAACTGTACAGATCATAAAAGATCAATCTTTTTATAGGCTACAACTTTTGTAGGAAACATTTTTCTCCAAGATCAACATTTATTAAAATAAAATAGAAAAAACTAATGGAGTTGAGCAAAATGTACTTGTTATAGCATTATCTCATTTTTATCGAAACAGAATGGTTTTAGACAAAACCTGTATAGAAGGTAAAATATCAATCTTTTTATAGGCTACAACTTTTGTAGGAAACATTTTTCTCCAAGATCAACATTTATTAAAATGAAATATAAAAAACTAATGGAGTTGAGCAAAATGTACTTGATAGAGCATTATCCCATTTTTTCCCGAAAAAGAATGGTGTTAGACAAAAACTGTACAGATCATAAAAGATCAATCTTTTTATAGGCTACAACTTTTGTAGGAAACATTTTTCTCCAAGATCAACATTTATTAAAATAAAATAGAAAAAACTAATGGAGTTGAGCAAAGTGTACTTGTTATAGCATTATCCCATTTTTTCTCGAAAAATAATGGTTTTAGACAAAAACTGTACAGATCATAAAAGATCAATCTTTTTATAGGCTACAACTTTTGTACGAAACATTTTTCTCCAAGATCAATATTTATTAAAATAAAATAGAAAAAACTAATGGAGTTGAGCAAAATGTACTTGATAGAGCATTATCCCATTTTTTCTCGAAAAAGAATGGTCTTAGACAAAAACTGTACAGATCATAAAATATCAATCTTTTTATAGGCTACAACTTTTGTAGGAAACATTTTTCTCCAAGATCAACATTTATTAAAATAAAATAGAAAAAACTAATGGAGTTGAGCAAAGTGTACTTGTTATAGCATTATCCCATTTTTTCTCGAAAAAGAATGGTTTTAGACAAAAACTGTACAGATCATAAAAGATCAATCTTTTTATAGGCTACAACTTTTGTACAAAACATTTTTCTCCAAGATCAATATTTATTAAAATAAAATAGAAAAAACTAATGGAGTTGAGCAAAATGTACTTGATAGAGCATTATCCCATTTTTTCTCGAAAAATAATGGTCTTAGACAAAAACTGTACAGATCATAAAATATCAATCTTTTTATAGGCTACAACTTTTGTAGGAAACATTTTTCTCTGAGATCGACATTTATTGAAATAAAATAGAAAAACGTTTAAAAATTTTGTTCTTGTGAGTTTTGACCTTGAAAATCAAATTTGCCGGTATTTTCACTATCACATTTGTGATCAGCGAGTCAAAATACACGGGTACACGAAAATAACTATTAAATCAAACTAGCCGCTACAGAAAGTGTCCCTATACTCTCCCCTATAATTTCGCGTGTACTTACTGCACTGTTCGAACGGATTTCCCGTGAGTCCTTTAGGACAGTAACATATCGGGGCGCCGTTATCGAGTTCGCACATGCCTCCACGACCACAAGGATTTGGCAAGCACGGATTAACTTCGGACGTCGGTTCGCAACGTATCTGAGGATTTCCCTGATAGCCGAGAAGACATTTGCAACGCGCTACATGATTTTCGGCGTAACACTCAGCATTTTCGCCGCAGCTATCTTCGAGACAAGAATTCATGCAGCGTCTGTTGAGCCGATCGCAAAGTTTGTCCGGTGGACAATCCTCGTTGTACTGGCACACGTCTCTATTGTCTGGCACTGAATTGGAAGGTCCGAAAAATCGTTTTTCTTTTTCTATTGCTCAAATCGATAAATCAACTATCCAAGAATATATTATATATAAAAATTGAAAATTTTATTGGTTAAAAAAATTTTATTGGCCTTAAAAAAAAAAGAAAAAAAAAAAACACTCACCTGGATTGCAAAGAGAAAAGCCATTTCCGTGATAACCATCTTCGCAAACGCAGTCGGTTCCGTGATTCGTGTTGACGCAAATGGCGCGAGCGGCGCACGGATTTTTCAATAGACAAGGCTCTTGGCATATTTGACCAACGCAGGTCTCTGTCAGTGGACAATCCCTGTCGCTTGTGCAACCGGCTAAAGAAATAGTTAATAGAACCCGTGTGTCACCCGAGAGGAAAGATTGTGCACCAGGAAAATTATAATTGTCAATTTACATTAATTTTTTTGGTTTTTTTTTTTTTTTTGGTTTTGACGATCCGAATTTCGAAGTTTTGTTGTTTTGTACACTCTTGATGTTCGCCAAGTTTTTTTTTAGGGAAGGGGAAATACATGTAGCGGTATCAAAGAGACATTTTTCTTTTTTTTTTTTCATAAAATGTTAGTAGACGGTAACTAAAATTATTGAATTTTCGTAGTTCGAAACTTTAGTTCCGAAAAGCCGCGCCGATTAATTAGGAATATCGTGTACCCAGGTATTTTGACTCGCTGATCACGAATGCGATAGTGAAAATAGCGGCAAAATTGATGTTCAAGGTCAAAACTCACAAAAACTGTTTTTTTTTAAGTTTTTCTATTTTTTTTCAATAATTGTTGATTTTAGAGAAAAATGTGTCCTACAAAAGTTGTAGTCTATAAGAAGATTGATCTTTTATGTTCTATACAGTTTTTGTCTAAAACCATTCTGTTGCGAGAAAAAACGAATGGAGTTTAGCAAAATGTACTTATTGGAGCATTATCCCATTTTTCTCGAAACAAAATGGTTTAAGACAAAACCTCTATAGAACATAAAAGACCAATCTTTTTATAGGCTACAACTTTTGTAGGAAACATTTTTCTCTAAGATCAATATTTATTGAAATAAAATAGAAAAGCTTTGAAAAAATTAGTTTTTGTGAGTTTTGACCTTGAAAATGAAATTTTCGGGTATTTTCATCATATTCGTGATCAGCGAGTCAAAATACATGGGTACCTTAGGTCGAAAGGGCGATTCTGGAGAACTCGAAACGCAAAAAATGTCTCTTCGAGGGTCCGGCAATGATTTTGCGAATTTGCGAAACTTTGCTCGGTCATATCTCGGCCGCTAATTGACCGATTGGGGCTCGTAACCAGTGTTTGGAAACGGATTTTGACAGACTTAGAGAATGCCGTTGGAGCCACCCCCATATCTCATTTCCTTCTATCCGAAAAAGCCATCCAAAAATCGCGAAAATCGACAACCAAAGGGTTGTCGGGTGTAGGCTCAGGAAAATTATATAAAATTATTATATTGTTTATGAAAATCACTTTTCAAAAGTACGTTTTTATTATTGAAAAAAGAACGAAAATTTTGTGTAAAATTTCCATTTTTTTCTTCTTCTAAAGTATCCGATTTTTTTTAATTTTCAACTTTTCGAATGTTTCTTGGGTACAAGTTCACCATTTGGATGTTAAAATACGAAAAATTCTTGGCTCATATTTTTTCAGATCAATATTAAAGTCGAATTTTCCACAAACGGACAATTGCCTTCCTGAAAGAATAACGTCATAACGTCGCCATTTTGCAATATTTTTCAACGAAAAAATTCATCGCAATAGTTTAATTATATAATAAATTGTAGCCAAAGTTTCATGAAACTACAACGTTTGGTTCCTAAAAAAAAAAAAAAAAAAAGATGAAAAAAGTCTATTTTTTACTCGTCCGCGTGTATTTCCCCCTTAAAAGTGCACCCGATCGTACAAAGTGAAGGGAAAAAACGTATAGTTTGATACAGATATTGAAAAACAAAACATTGTAGGTGCAAAAATAATTCCGTATGCGTGATAAACTCAAAAAAAAAGAAAAAAAAAAACAAAATCCTTCACGAACGAATACCAGGATCCACAATCAATTTTTTTTTTCTCACTCGAACCATCCGCGAAATATGACGCTTTCTCAAGCTCTATTTACATAACTTACATATTTACAATATTACAAATTCGTTTTTGGCTTTCGAAAAAAAAAAAATATCGAAATAAGAGATAATTTTTTTTTTTTTTTTTCGAAAGGACCGTACTCACCCTTGACGCATTCGTTGGTTTCCGGGTCGCAGTGCATTCCGGGTGGACAATATGGACATCCCTTTGGTACAGAGTCAGCTGTTTGATGATAAATAAAAATTGACCATTGTAATGATAAATTGATATGCGAAATAATAAATTGATATGCGAAAAAATACACTAGCGGCGAAAAGTTGCCGGACAAAAATTCAAAAAAAAAAGTTCCGGAACGATTTTTTATGCCATTTCGCCGATAATTGACGCAAATGAATTTAATAAACGGCATTTTGAAGGGGAGGAATTCACCTGCATTCTAATTTTTTATTTATTTTTTTACTATTTTTTTTTACGATTACTACCCTTTTTCGAAAACGACCATTTTTCGCCTTTTTTTTTTTGTGCCTTTTCTGGTGGATCCCGTTTACAGACAAATTTTTTTAATGCATTTCTTCGACCGCAATAATAAAGGGGGGAGCTCAAGCTTCAATTTTGTTTTTTTTAAAGCTTCGTACGATTTTTTTTTCTAAAGATATTTGGATTTTTTTGGAAAAAACGAAACAATTTGAAAAATAACGTGTAACGCGAAAACGACGAGGATTCAAGGAAAATCTCAAGATAGTAAAAAGTTGAATCGGTTTTCGTTGAGATCGTGTGAATTTTTTCAGATTTTTTTTTCAACGATTTTTGGGTAAAAAATCGGATGATTTAATTACCGTAAGTCGAAAAAAAAATCTAAAATAATTCTATTGCGTTGAAAATAGAAAAATAATTTTTTTTTCCTCTCTTGAAATGTTACCGCAAACTCCTTAGTTCTCGAGTTACGGTAATTAAATCATACCGATTTTTCACTGAAAATAGGTGAAAAAATTTTTCGAAAAAAAAATCTGAAAAAATTCTCGCGAACTCAACGAAAATCGATTCAACTTTTTACTATCTTGACGTTTTGCTTGAATCCTTGTCGTTCTCGCGTTACACGTTATTTTACAAATTGTCTCTTTTTTTTTCAAAAAAAAATCAAAATATCTTTAGAAAAAAAAATCGTACGAAGCTTTAAAAAAAACGAAATTGAAGCTTGAGCTTTCCCCTTTATGATTCCGGTCGAAGAAATGCGTTAAAAAAATGTTGTCTGTAAACGGGGTCCACCGGAAAAGGAAGAAAAAAAAACGGCGAAAAATGATCGTTTTCGAAAAAGGGTACCAGTCGTGGAAAAATAGTGAACAAAATTTCAAAAAAAAAACAGAACGAAGGTGAATTCCTCCCCTTGAAAATGCCGTTTATTAAATTCATTTGTGTCAACTAGCGACGAAACGGCATAAAAAATCGTTTCGGAACTTGAATTTTTGTCCGGAAACTTTTAGCCGGGAGTGTACATCGTGGTATCAATACCTCGGACGCAAACTGGCCTGTGATCTTGTACGTGACAATCCTCGATGTAGTCGCATGGATTGCCGAGTGTACAAGGATTAAGGCACTGTTGATTAACGCAAGACAGCTGAGCCGGACAATCGTCGTGTATCGAACATTTGACATCTGTCAAAAATCACAATGAACTGTCAGGTTAATTTTGCCGTATCACGTAACGAGAATTAAAAGATTGACGAAGGCGTTCAAGGCAATATCCGAAATCCGTCTAACCCTACCGTTTTGTTTCCCTCGATGGATATTTTTTTTTTTTTATTGCCTTCGTAGCAAGAAACGTTCATTACAGGAGTAATGAGAAGAAAAGAAAAAATTTGAGTTAAAGCTTTTGTCATTTACGTGGGGTTCGATTTTTTGTCATGTGCTTATTCTTAGCCCACGTAATTGAATTGTCTATACGAGGAAAACCTCTTAAACCCTTGAACGGCAAGAAACATTTCACTGTTTGGGCCCCAAGCGCGGAAAAACAAAACTTCTCGATTTTTATGGAACATGACACAAAATGGGTTTTTTTTTGTCGCCAATTACGAATTTGCGGTGGAAATTTGGAAATTTGAAATGGCGGATCGTAATCTTTAATTGATTTGATGCAAATAAAAATTACCGATCTGACCTCAAAATTCGTAAATTCAACATGGCGGATTCAATATGACGGACCAAAATGCAAAAGTGTACTTAATTTGCATAAAGATTGGTATTAGAGCGCTTTCGAAGTCACTGATTACGAATCTCCACTAAAAATTTGAAAATTCAAATGGTTGATCCGCCATTTTGAATTTTTAAGGCAGATTCGTACTCAGCGACCTTGAAAACCCCATAACACCAATTTTCATGCAAATCGAGTTAATTGTTGTATTTTGGTCCGCCATATTGGATCCGCCATTTTGAATTTCTGAATTTTAAGGGCAGATTCGTAATCAGTGACCTTGAAAACTTCATAATACTAATTTTTATACGAATCAAGCAAATTGTTGTATTTTAGTCCGCCATATTGGAGCCGCCATTTTGAATTTCTGAATTTTGTGGATAGAATCGTAATCAGTGATCTTGAACATCTCTGAATACCGATTGTTATGCAAATCAAGTAAATTGTTGTATTTTAGTCCGCCATACTGGAACCGTCATTTTGAATTTCTGAATGTTAAGGACAGATTCGTAATCAGCGACCTCGAAAACCCCATAATACGAATCAAGTAAATTGTTGTATTTTAGTCCGCCATATTGGATCCGCCATTTTGAATTTCTGAATTTTAAGGGCAGATTCGTAATCAGCGACCTTGAAAACCCCATATTACGAATTTTTATGCGAATCAAGTAAATAGTTGTATTTTGGTCCGCCATATTGGATCCGCCATTTTGAATTTCTGAATTTTAAGGGCAGATTCGTAATCAGTGACCTTGAAAACTTCATAATACTAATTTTTATACGAATCAAGTAAATTGTTGTATTTTAGTCCGCCATATTGGAGCCGCCATTTTGAATTTCTGAATTTTGAGGCCAAATTCGTAATCAGCGATCTCGAAAACCCCATAATACTAATTTTTATACGAATCAAGTTAACTGTTGTATTTTAGTCCGCCATATTGGATCCACCATTTTGAATTTCTGAATTTTAAGGGCAGATTCGTAATCAGCGACCTTGAAAACCCCACATTACGAATTTTTATGCGAATCAAGTAAATAGTTGTATTTTGGTCCGCCATATTGGATCCGCCATTTTGAATTTTCGGATTTTCTGGGCAGATTCGTAATCAGCGATCTCGAAAACCCCTGAATACCAAATTTCGTGAAAATCGTACGAACCAATAACGAAATAATCGATGTGCGCCATACGGCGTCAATGCCGCTTCGGGCGCCACAGAAATGTGCGCCATATGGCGTCAATGCCGCTCAAGGGGTTAAAGTTAGTGTTTCCCTCCGATTTTGACGAAACTCGGCATGTTTGTAGAGCGGGTCAAAATACTTGACACGTATTTTTTTATATCCGCGTAAGCTCAATTTTACAGCTTGAAACCTCACCCTTAAAAATAGGGGTGGGTTTTCGTTTTTCGGCGATAACTAGAGAAGGGAACGAGATACGAAAAAAATTCAAAGAGCAATAATGTTTCGTTTTTCGTGTACTACACATTGGAGATGTGAACATTGAACAATTACATTTTTGCAATAAACAATATGAAATTTTCTCGTTATACGCACCGTTCTCATCTCCAATGTACTGGAAAAAAGTAACATTTTTCCAAATTTACAATTTCTCCGTATCTCGTTCCGTTTTTTTCGTTATTGCCTCGAAACGAAAAACCACCCCTATTTTAAACGGTGCGTTTCACCTCGTAAAAATGAGGTCGTACGGATATAAAAAAATACGTATCGATTATTTTGATGAAATTCGGCGTGTTTGTAGAGCGGGTCAAAATACTTGACACGTATTTTTTTATATCCGCGTAAGCTCAATTTTACAGCTTGAAACCGCACCCTTAAAAATAGGGGTGGGTTTTCGTTTTTCGGCGATAACTAGAGAAGGGAACGAGATACGAAAAAAATTCAAAGAGCAATAATGTTTCGTTTTTCGTGTACTACACATTGGAGATGTGAACATTGAACAATTACATTTTTGCAATAAACAATATGAAATTTTCGCGTTATACGCATCGTTCTCATCTCCAATGTACTCGAAAAAAGTAACATTTTTCCAAATTTACAATTTCTCCGTATCTCGTTCCGTTTTTTTTTTCGTTATTGCCTCGAAACGAAAAACCACCCCTATTTTCGTGGATGCGTTTCACCTCGTAAAAATGAGGTTGTACGGATATAAAAAAATACGTATCGATTATTTTGAGCCACTCGACAAACGTGCCAAAATTCCATTGATATTGGAGGGCTAAACCTTAAGAGGTTTCCTCGTAAGAGAATCGTTGCATCGCCAAATGACTCTAGTCATTGCAATTGGAAAAAGCATGCTTAGCGTTTTGTTAAAACTTCCCAAAGCAAAAGCGTAAAAATTACACACGAAAAATTCTAGCAGCGAATAGCACAGTATTAAAAAAATAATAAATAAAATTAAACATGCAGCGGCTGGCTCAATAGAAATGTACAAGTTAAGTTACGGTCAGCCCTAAGACACATTTAGCTGTTTTTTTTCTTCCTTAAGCCCCTTTTTCCTTCAATTATACTCCTACGTTTTATGCTTAAGGAGGTACGACTAGTTCTTCAGGGTAAAAAAAAGACTAAATTTAGGTTACACACACGGGTGTGTTCTGATTTATGTTAACTTATGTTGAATACTCGTATTGTCGATCCCCAACTGCCAAATTGGTGGCTAAATATTTTATTGCATATTTACTAATAAAAACAAGTGAACAATTAGATCGTCAACGACTCTGGAGTAATCTCCGTCGTATCAACAATGACAATTTCACCCTAAAAACGGACTAAAAAAAAAACGTTGCACCAAATATATCGGAATCTTATTTAAGGGTTAATGCAGCGATCTTATTGAAATTTTGCACACTTCTTCAAAATAGCATTGACTAGTGATTGAACGAAGGTTTTTTTTTTTTTTCGATTACAACTAATTTTACAAGGCAATACGTGGTGTAAATTGTACCAAAAATTGAACTATTTTGCATACAACTCTGCCAAAAATTCAAATTTCAATTTTTTTCAAAAATCCTTCGTTCAATCACGAGCTATACTTATCTACTAACAGAAAAAAAATTGGTTTTTAAATTTCAGATAAAGCTATCATGAGTTATCCTCACCACCACGAGGACACTTTTTTTTTTGACGGGTCTCCGGAAACCAGGTCCCATCGGCTGAATTTCCCAAATTTTTGGATGAATTTTTTTTTAAATATTGTTGAAATGTTGCTCTTTTATGTGCTTGAAAATAAATAATTCGAAAAACGAATACTACGAGAGAGAGGGAGAGAGCGAGAGAGAGAGAGAGAGTCGTACACGACGAATCGCAAGCTACAAATAACGTGAGAAAGCTCCAGAAAAAATTATTTTAACGCTAAAAGGAAAAAGGTTTAAGGAATATCGCAAACTGAGCTTTATGTACATTGATCCGGGAAGAATGTTGGAATTATTGTGGATAAGTGCCAGAAAATATTACGAACTTTTGTTACAGTGAATTCTAATTTGTAGAGAAGTTTTTAAATCCGCCAAAAAAAAAAAATAAACACCATTCGATTACCGCCTGGATTAAACGAACACGTTCTTGTCTTCAAGAGGTTACACCACCTTGGAGCTCCGAAAAATAACGAACAAATTAAATTAAATAAATAATATAAATGAATAAATAAATTTATAAAATTGAATGAACGAATTTTTTTACGCGACTATTGAATCTAGAAAATAATTTTTTTGTACGACAAATATAGTTTTATGAATGCATTTTTAAAAATAGAAAAAAAAAATTAATGGCGGAAATATCGGTCGTCTAGTACTGGCGGACGAAATATCTCGAAATCTACTCAACCAATTTTGATGAAATTTATACCACATATTCTTGATAATATTATCTAGGATCTCGCGAAGGATTTTCTCTTATTGGCTGACGCGTTCATTTGTTATTAATTTTTTTAACTCAACATTTTCGTAGAAAAAAAAATTTTTGTTTGTGGATAACGCTATAATCTCCTTAAGGCATCCCAAATTAATCTTTCGGTCATATAAATGTAAACCGTCTAGAAATATATTATAGTTTTATGAATATTTTTTTTTATGGAATTAAAGAATAATTTTATGGAGGAAATATAGGTCGTCTAGTACCGGCCGACGAAATATCTCGAAATCTACTCAACCAATTTTGATGAAATTTATACCACATATTCTTGATAATATTATCTAGGATCTCGCGAAGGATTTTCTCTTATCGGCTGACGCGTTCATTTGTTATTAATTTTTTTAACTCAATATTTTCGTAGAAAAAAAAATGTTTGTTTGTGGATAACGCTATAATCTCCTTAAGGCATCCCAAATTAATCTTTCGGTGATATAAATGTAAACCGTCTAGAAATATATTATAGTTTTATGAATATTTTTTTTTATGGAATTAAAGAATAATTTTATGGAGGAAATATAGGTCGTCTAGCACTGGCAGACGAAATATCTCGAAATCTACTCAACCAATTTTGATGAAATTTATACCACATATTCTTGATAATATTATCTAGGATCTCGCGAAGGATTTTCTCTTATTGGCTGACGCGTTCATTTGTTATTAATTTTTTTAACTCAACATTTTCATAGAAAAAAGAATTTTTGTTTGTGAATAACGCTAAAACCTCTTTAATGCATCCTAAATTAATCTTTTGGCTATAAAAATTTCAACAGTCTACAAATACATTATAGTACTTTTGAAAAGTACTTCTTGGTTGCAAATAAGAACGTAAACTTTGTGTAATTTGACTAATATGCAACTTTTTGAATGTTTCTTAGGTATAAGTTCATCATTTGGATGTTGAAATACTAAAAATTCTTGGCTTATATTTTCTTTCGGATCAATATTGAAGTCTTTGGATTTCTCACAAACCTATCGTCAAAAGCCCTCCTGGCAGACCACGCCATAACGTTGCCATTTTGCAATATTTTTGTAATGCAAAAACTACATCTAAACATTTTACTTATTTCATAAATTGTACCTAAAGTTTTATCAATGTAAAACGTTCCTCTCCAAAGACAAATGATCAAAATTGGCTATTGTTTCGTCGTCTACATGTATTTCTCCCCTTAACGAATGTTATTTAATGATATTCGAAGATTCGGGAACTGGGCAAATCGACTTATTGTCAATGAGCGTGTGTGTGGGATATGAAAATCCACTTTCGATGCCAATGGGGTTACGATTGCAAAGCTATGTGAATTTTTTATGTATTTCCTAAAGCGCGATACGGATCAGTCGTGAATAAACTACACGAGTTAATTTAAGGTATTACTGGATGGATATTTAAAAAAATCGCCAAAATTCTTGAAAATTTGAGGAATGATAGTTCTTGATAGAATAATAATACAAGAATTATTTTAGAATTTTTCACTAAATAATGAAGTAGTTATAAACATATGAATTTAACCACTTATTGGTGGCGCGAAATAATACATTATGACACGAGGACGAAAAAACTTTTTCTAACGAGTGTGAGTTTAGTGTTGGGTTTGTTTGGGTTTGTTTGGGTTGTATGGTTTGTTCGGGTCTGTTTGGGTCTGTTTGGGTTTGTTTGGGTTGTTTGGGTTTGTTCGGGTTTGTTTGAGTTTGTTTGGGTTTGTTTGGGTTTGTTTGGGTCTGTTCGGGTTTGTTTGGGTTAGAAAAAAGTTTGTTTGGGTTTGTTTGGGTTAGAAAAAGTTTGTTTGGGTTAGAAAAAAATGTTCTAACCCAATGAATCACACGGGGTTAGAAAAAGTTTTTTCGTCGAGTATTATGCGAAATTTGATTTTACGCGGTGCGTAAAACGGCCATTATCGTACCGAGTGCAATAAAATAACTTTTTGTGCCACAAATGTGATGAGAATTTTTTTTTTTTTTTTTTCAAAAAAACAAAAAATTTTGTACTTATGTTTTTGGGGTCGTTGAATCCAAATTTGAAATCGAATTTTGGAAATTAAAAATGGCGGATCCAATATGGCGGATGAAAAATGCAAAAATTTTTTTTCATTCTAGTGAAAGTTGGATTGGAAGGGAATCATCCACTATGAGCTGGATTCCATTGGGCCAAACACTCAATTCGGACCTCTACTGTCAACAACTGACCAGATTGAAGCAGTCGATCGACCAGAAGCGGCCACAATTGGCCAATAGGAAGGGTATCGTGTTACATCAAGACAACGCCAGGCCGCGCTCATCTTTAACGACGCGCGCCAAAAGCTCCGAGAGCTTGGACGGGAGGTTCTATCCCACCCGCCGTATAGTCCAGACCTGGCCACCAAGCGATCATCATCACCTTTTCGAGCATTTGCAAAATTTTCTTGATGGTACAAAACTGGCCACAAGAGAGGCTTGTGAAAATGAGCTGGTCAAGTGTTTTTTTTTTTTTACCAATAGGGACGAGGACTTCTTCAATCGCGGAATTATGAAATTGCCTTCAAAATGGACAAAAGTTATATCGAACAAAATGGCGCGTATTTGATCTAAATCGGATAATCCTATGTTAAGGCCGGATCCTGAATTAGAAGGTCCAAAAAATCGATTTTTTTTTAAATTGTTTAAATCTATTCCTGATGTATCTAAGAATGTCTAGACAAAGTTTTATAGCCCAATTCGAAATATTTCCAAAGATACAGCACTGAACGTAGTGGAGTGTCGAGTGTCGTTTTTTCTCGAGTTTTCGTTTTTACGATTTTTCTAATTTGGCGTATCTGATTACAAAAAAACTAGAAGTCCAATCGAAACAAAGCAAAGCTTGTTCGCTTCAGTATCGTTTTCTTTTCTATTTGAACTAAAAACATTGTCGAAAAAAAAAATTCTTAACAATTTTTTTAGCAAGTTGAAATAATTTTTTTTTTTTCACAAAAAGCACATTTTCTACTTCAAACCCGAAAAAAACATTAAAATTTCAAAATTTTTTTCGTTTTTTTTAGTTCATATAGAAGAAAAATATGTCACAATTAAAATGGTTTGTAGTTTTTTCGTTTCAGATGAAAATTACGAGCTCCATTTGTCACGCCGCATCGAAACAGCAGTGGCACGAATGTGCATAAAAATCGGTTGCCTGTTGATATTTTTCTTTAACAAAAAATTGTTTTCTTATGTTCAGACGTGTAATAAAATAATCGGAAAATTTCGCTAAACTTGCTTTGTTTTTTTTAACCCGAAAAAAATTCCTCAAAATATCGATTTTTCGAACCGGCTAATTCAGGATCCTCCCGCCTTAATTTCATCGTCGAAACAAAGCGAAAAAAAAAACGCTCAGAACTTTTGTACTTCATCTAATATGAGACTTTCAATTGGCTCATTCTACCCTACCCTTCGCATCACTTGACACACTCTACCCCACCTATCCGACACATTGTACCCCACCCGTGGGGCACAACGGCTCAATCCACAATCTTTTTCTTTCGATCCCATTATTTTAGGATTTATCATCTTTTTGCTTCCACAATCCACAACTCCTTGTTAGTAATTTCCCTGAGTAAAACCACAAACGCAATATAAGAAAATATAAAAAAAAAAAACAACCCCGTAGAAGAATAAGCAACGCTAGGTTTGGATTTGAAGTTGATGGTTTCATGTTTTGTTTTTTTTTTTTTTTTTTTTCTTCTTGTTTACCTTTCATGCATCCGTACTTAGTGTCTGGCACGTAGCCGGGGGGACAGAACTTGCAGATTGGCTTGTGTTCCTCGACGTAACATGGGGCATCAGACGGGCACATAGATTCGTCGCACGGATCCACGCATCGATAGTTGCGACATGCTGTGTCGCTCGAGCAGCCGCTGTCACGCAGGCATATCGATAGTGTAGGATTGCAATTTTTCATACAAACGCATATCGGACGATGATCCAATACCTCGCAAATCTTGCCACTTGCGCATGGCTTTGGCATTGCGTTTGTCGCGCATGGATTTTGGCATTTGCCGTAAATACAGGCGGCGTTTGACGGGCAATCGATGTCACGTGTGCACGTGAGTGTGTCGGGTGCGCACGTCAATTCGCCAATGTCATTAACGACAAAGCCATATTTACAAACGCACATTGGCCTGTGCTCGCGTACTTGGCATCTTTTGTTAGTTACGCAACTTTTTGTCATGTTCAAACAAGGATCGCGACAATCGCCGCGTGCCTCGTCACAAGCAAGATTATCCGGACAATCGTGATCTTGGTTGCAACCGATCGGTGGCTTTGACGGACGCGGATACAACGATTGGCACTTTTTGTCAGGATGACAGGACGTCATTGGCATACCGATGTAACACTGCGGACACGTGCAACGGGGCTTGTGAACGACGACACGGCACAGAGCGTTGACACCACACGCACCACGAAGACCACAAGGATCGAGACACTTTAGATTTATGCAAGCCTTCTCCCTGGGACATTCCGAATCGCTCGTACATTCTCGTTCTTTTTGGTTTTTGGTATTTTTTTTTTTTTTTTTTTTTTTTTTTTTTGTGACGTGGAGTGTGTTTCGCGGGCAGCGATATGTCGTTGGTGCAGTTGATCGTTGTGGTTGGTTTTTTTTTTTTTCGCGCGATGTTTGTGGGTTGGCAGGACAGGCGAGAAACAAAAGAAAAAAACAAAAAAGAGCATTTGTCAGAAAGTGTACGGTGAGATTGTGATTTCTCGTTGGATGTAAACAGAGTGGATTGCTCATGCGCGGCGAGAGCTCTAGCCTAAGTTTTTTTTTTTGCTCAAGGGGGCTTGGCTACTGTGAACACTTTTGGAGAATCTTTCTCGGCTTTGGGCACAAATTTACGAGGCAGCTACGAGGATGAATGTTAAATTGGATCGTTAAAGCTTTTTTTTTTTTTTCATTTTAAGGACTTTCGGGACACAACGTAATGGCATTTGGGATTTGTTTGGGTTTGTTTGGGTACGGTGAGATTGTGATTTCTCGTTGGATGTAAACAGAGTGATTGCTCATGCGCGGCGAGAGCTCTAGCCTAAGTTTTTTTTTTTGCTCAAGGGGGCTTGGCTACTGTGAACACTTTTGGAGAATCTTTCTCGGCTTTGGGCACAAATTTACGAGGCAGCTACGAGGATGAATGTTAAATTGGATCGTTAAAGCTTTTTTTTTTTCATTTTAAGGACTTTCGGGACACAACGAAATGGCATTTGGGATTTGTTTGGGTGGGTTTGGGTACGGTGAGATTGTGATTTCTCGTTGGATGTAAACAGAGTGGATTGCTCATGCGCGGCGAGAGCTCTAGCCTAAGTTTTTTTTTTGCTCAAGGGGGCTTGGCTACTGTGAACACTTTTGGAGAATCTTTCTCGGCTTTGGGCACAAATTTACGAGGCAGCTACGAGGATGAATGTTAAATTTGATCGTTAAAGCTTTTTTTTTCATTTTAAGGACTTTCGGGACACAACGTAATGGCATTTGGGATTTGTTTGGGTTTGTTTGGGTACGGTGAGATTGTGATTTCTCGTTGGATGTAAACAGAGTGGATTGCTCATGCGCGGCGAGAGCTCTAGCCTAAGTTTTTTTTTTTGCTCAAGGGGGCTTGGCTACTGTGAACACTTTTGGAGAATCTTTCTCGGCTTTGGGCACAAATTTACGAGGCAGCTACGAGGATGAATGTTAAATTGGATCGTTAAAGCTTTTTTTTTTTTCATTTTAAGGACTTTCGGGACACAACGAAATGGCATTTGGGATTTGTTTGGGTTTGTTTGGGTACGGTGAGATTGTGATTTCTCGTTGGATGTAAACAGAGTGATTGCTCATGCGCGGCGAGAGCTCTAGCCTAAGTTTTTTTTTTTGCTCAAGGGGGCTTGGCTACTGTGAACACTTTTGGAGAATCTTTCTCGGCTTTGGGCACAAATTTACGAGGCAGCTACGAGGATGAATGTTAAATTGGATCGTTAAAGCTTTTTTTTTTTTTTCATTTTAAGGACTTTCGGGACACAACGTAATGGCATTTGGGATTTGTTTGGGTTTGTTTGGGTACGGTGAGATTGTGATTTCTCGTTGGATGTAAACAGAGTGATTGCTCATGCGCGGCGAGAGCTCTAGCCTAAGTTTTTTTTTTTGCTCAAGGGGGCTTGGCTACTGTGAACACTTTTGGAGAATCTTTCTCGGCTTTGGGCACAAATTTACGAGGCAGCTACGAGGATGAATGTTAAATTGGATCGTTAAAGCTTTTTTTTTTTCATTTTAAGGACTTTCGGGACACAACGAAATGGCATTTGGGATTTGTTTGGGTTTGTTTGGGTACGGTGAGATTGTGATTTCTCGTTGGATGTAAACAGAGTGATTGCTCATGCGCGGCGAGAGCTCTAGCCTAAGTTTTCTTTTGCTCAAGGGGGCTTGGCTACTGTGAACACTTTTGGAGAATCTTTCTCGGCTTTGGGCACAAATTTACGAGGCAGCTACGAGGATGAATGTTAAATTGGATCGTTAAAGCTTTTTTTTTTTCATTTTAAGGACTTTCGGGACACAACGAAATGGCATTTGGGATTTGTTTGGGTTTGTTTGGGTACGGTGAGATTGTGATTTCTCGTTGGATGTAAACAGAGTGATTGCTCATGCGCGGCGAGAGCTCTAGCCTAAGTTTTCTTTTGCTCAAGGGGGCTTGGCTACTGTGAACACTTTTGGAGAATCTTTCTCGGCTTTGGGCACAAATTTACGAGGCAGCTACGAGGATGAATGTTAAATTGGATCGTTAAAGCTTTTTTTTTTTCATTTTAAGGACTTTCGGGACACAACGAAATGGCATTTGGGATTTGTTTGGGTTTGTTTGGGTACGGTGAGATTGTGATTTCTCGTTGGATGTAAACAGAGTGATTGCTCATGCGCGGCGAGAGCTCTAGCCTAAGTTTTTTTTTTTGCTCAAGGGGGCTTGGCTACTGTGAACACTTTTGGAGAATCTTTCTCGGCTTTGGGCACAAATTTACGAGGCAGCTACGAGGATGAATGTTAAATTGGATCGTTAAAGAGCTTTTTTTTCGTTTTAAGGAGTTTCGGGACACAACGAAATGGTATTTGATTCAAAGGGTCTAGCCGGATAAGAATGGTGAATCTGCCCCCACCGAATTTTGTCGCGCCGATTTTTTCCCAAGTCCCTAACCTGAAAAAAACAATTTTGTGCAAAATTACAGCTTTCTACGTCGATGCCGAGGGATCTTCCTGCTGAAAAAACGTGTTTTTTTTTTTTCGATTTTTGCAGTTTTTAAGGCCGGATCCTGAACTAGAAGGTCCAAAAAATCGATTTTTTTTTAATTGTTTAAATCTATTCCTGATGTATCTAAGAATGTCTAAACAAAGTTTTATAGCCCAATTCGAAATATTTCCAAAGATACAGCACTGAACGTAGTGGAGTGTCGAGCAGGTATACGGGGGCTCGGGCAGTTAGGGCGCCCGTTTTCTCGAGTTTTCGTTTTTACGATTTTTCTAATTTGGCGTATCTGATTACAAAAAGACTAGAAGTCCAATCGAAACAAACCAAAGCTTGTTCGCTTCAGTATCGTTTTCTTTTCTATTTGAACTAAAAACATTGTCGAAAAAAAAATTCTTAACAATTTTTTTAGCAAGTTGAAATAATTTTTTTTTTCACAAAAAGCACATTTTCTACTTCAAACCCGAAAAAACATTCAAATTTCAAAAAAAAAATCGTTTTTTTTTAGTTCATATAGAAGAAAAATATGTCGCAATTAAAATGGTTTTTGGTTTTTTTGTTTCAGATAAAAATTACGAGCTCCATTTGTCACGCCGCATGGAAACAGCAGTGGCACGAATGCGCATAAAAATCGGTTGCCTGTTGATATTTTTCTTGAAAAAAAATTGTTTTCTCATGTTCAGACGTGTAATAAAATAATCTGAAAATTTCGCTAAACTTGCTGTTTTTTTTTTTTACCCGAAAAAAATTCCTCAAAATATCGATTTTTCGAACCGGCTAATTCAGGATCCCGCCTTAATCCATTGAAGGTAGTTCTATCGTGACATTCAAATCGAAACATTGTTTTTCAGTTTTTCTTACAGAACCAAATGGTTTGCGGGCTTAAGTTGATTGAGAAAAAAAATGTTGCATATTTACTAAAGAACAACATACTCCAAATTCAAGATCGTCCAGGATAATATGTACTTGCTGTGTAATTAGAAAAATTGCGAAAATTTCTTTAGATTTTTTGAAAAACAAAATAAAGCTTCTTTGATGTTGCGTACAAATGTGTGTAAAGTTTTAGAAGGGTTCGTCGCCGAGTAGAAGCGAAAATATTTATTGATGAAAATACAACCTTTAGCATGAGCTCTTTTATGAGAGACTAGTGGAAATTGTGATTTTTTACCAATAAATATCGGAGTTTCCGTTCAAAAATTCATTAAAAATGTGCATGTGACATCAAAGAGAGATTTATCCAAATTTTCAAGAAAATCTTGAGAAAACGATACAACGATGGAACTACCTTAATATGTAATCCTTCAGGGCTATGTAGACCCCCCTCCCCTTTCCGATCGGCCGGCAAAACATATTCTGAATGTTGGCAACCCTAGTTGCGCGTGATATCCGATATATATTGGGTGATGTAAAAAGTTCTGAGCGTTTTCCGCTAGATGTCTTTAGTGAGCCATATCTGACGATGTATACATCGCATCGGGTAATGTACGGCGATCACGGTCTTATAAACAGGTCTGGGCACAGAGGCTAAAGTCTTGTGACACTAAGCGAGGCCAATTGAGTTCCAAATTCCGCCACGTCGCTAGCGTCGGAGCGGCCGATTTGCTTATACATATACTAGCGTTGGTTGTGTTTGCTAGTATATTGTGCATAACCTCGTTGCCACCTTACCGCACCGTACACCGACGGCCAACAAAGCGCCGAGGTACGCAGAGGGCCAATAAAAAATGAAGTTTCCTATTCTCAGCAGCCAAGAGGCAAATTAGTGAATCTTAAAACCCACGGGAGACTAATTCATCCGAATTCTACATTTTTTTTTTGCCATCTAATCACGGCCATTGAGTCCATCTTTTGCAAAGCATCGCGCTCAAGCGGATGTTCACGAGGTCACGGTCGATGAAATATGTTCGACCTACAAACTTTTCTTTTCCATGTGTCAAGGCACGCCGATTCATTCCTTGCTACGGCAATTCACTATTATTTGCAAATGCGTATGCGTCAATTGACAGCACAGAGAACTGCGATAAGTTGAAGAAGAAAAAAAGTCGAGAAGTAAGAAAACAAGCAAAATTTTATAAACTATAATTACAGGACAAGGTGTATGGATTACCCAATATTTATTATTTATTATTAAACAAACGAATTGTTAACAATGTAAACTTAATTATTCATGTTTTTAATTCCCCTCGTCTTCAACATGTTTTTTTTTTTATTTTTTTACATACCGTTTTTGACATACGCGCATTTATTTGAAAGCAGTAACTCTTTTATCAAAAACATTTCAGTGGAGAAAAACTTCAATCCCATCCATTTAAAAGTTGTAAGTACCATCAACTAATCGCCCTATTTTCGGTTTTAAAGCTTTTAATTTTATCGTTTGACTCATAATATATATCATTGCTATGGATACATATACATATATGTTGTTCGAATAATTATATATAAATGCTATATGTAATTGTGTAAAGGATGTATTCTTATTACAACAATGAAGACCGTACACATGCGCTAGTATATCGCTCTATGTCCCACAATCGGCCGCTCCGATACTAGCGCTCCAAGTAGTGTGGCCCGTTTCGGAACTTGAATGGCCTCACTTTTTGTCACACGACGGCCTATGCGAAGTATAATGGGAGTGCCCAGACCTGTTTATAAGACCGTGATAACCGATATATTGGGTGAAGTAAAAAGTTCTGAGCGTTTTCCGCTAGATGTCTTTAGTGATGAGCCATATCTGACGATGTATACATCGCATCGGGTCATGTGCGGCGATTCAAAGGTGACGCTTGAAAAAAAACGCTTCTTTGACAGTTTTGCGTTTGGTGAAGCCAGTTGTGCGTTAAAGCGTTCCAAAATGGAGGTAAAAAAAAAAAGAGAAAATTCGATACACTCTTCAGTAGCATTACGATCAAGATGAAAAGGCGGAGCGGGCGGAGCGGGCGGAGCAGGCGGCCCAAAAAAATTTGTGCTGTTTATGGAGCCAATACAGTATCGAATGCCAACAGCAAAGCGGTGCTTCCAACCGATTCCGTTATGGTGAATATGGGGACGTCGAAGATGAGGGCCACGCCAATCTGGTAGGCCAATCGTCGTAAAAATGTCGATAAAATCATGGAAATCGGTCGAGTCGGACCGGCAAGCGAGCACTTATTCCATTGCCCCGGGAACTGAAGATTGGCCAGTAAAGCGTTTGGAAGCATTTGCAATAAGGCCTGGTCATCAAGAAGAAGCTCTCGATGTATGGATGCAACACGAATTGACGCAAAAAAAGTAGCTTTTGGACCGAATTGATGGCTGCGATACTTTGCTGCAAACGTAACGAAATCGCTCCATTTTTTAAGGCAGTAGTCTGCTTTACAGGCTTCAAAAAATCGATTTTTCGTTTTTGTCTTAAATCTATTCCAAAACTATCCAAGAATATGTGTTCAAAATTTTAGAGGCCAATTCGACATATTTTCGAAGCTAGATCAGTTTTAGTGGCCGAGCGTCGAGCAGGTGCGAATGCTCGGGCAGAACTTTACAGCCCGTTTTCTCGAGTTTTCATTTTCACAAGTTTTGGAAAACGGTGCCGGCGATAGTAAAAACAATATATGTCCGATCGAAAAAAACCAAAGTGATCTAGCTTCAGTATTGAATTATCTTCTATTTGAACTAAAAAAGTTGGACAAAAGTACTATTTAAATTACTTGTTTTGCAACTTAAAGTGAATTTTTTTTCTTCAAAAAAGTGAATTTTTTTGTTCAAACTTCGAAAAAATTTGGAATTTCGTCATTTCTTCGGTATTTTTTTAGTTCATATAGAAAAGGAACTTATAAAAACTAAAAAAAAATTTGGTTCCACTGTTTCAGATGCATCGCACGACCTCCATCACCGGCACCGATTTACGAGTGCACACTCCAGGCGCCCCAGAAAAATCGTTACAACTTTGGCAAATTTCAATAATTTGTAATAATAAAAATTGTTTTTTAAAGCTTGAATATAATATACTATCGTCTCAAAATTTCGTTTACCGCAATCATTTCCTTCCCTTTCAAAAAAATTGTTGAAAAAACGCTTTTTTTTCGGCTCCTAAAGCAGACTACTGCCTTAAGCGAATGGTGACTGGCGATGAAAAATGGCTCACATACGAGAACAGGCGAAAAAGATGGTGGTCCAATCGCCGGTTAGCCGGCCCAAAAGATCGCCAAGCCCGGATTAACGGGCCAAGAAGGTGTTTGCTGTGTTTGTGTTGGTGGGATTGGAAGGGATCCACTATGAGCTGCTCCCATCGGGCCAAACACTCAATTCGGACCTCTACTGTCCAACAACCGAGTAGATTGAAGCAGGCGATCGACCAGAAGCGGCCAGAATTGGCCCACCGTATAGTGCAGACCTGGCCACCAAGCGATTGTCATCTTATCAAGCATTTGCAAAATTTTTTTTGATGGTACAAAACTGGCCACAAGAGAGGCTTGTGAAAATGAGCTGGTCAAGTGTTTTTTTTTTTTTTTTTTTTTACCAATAGGGACGAAGGACTTCTTCAATCGCGGAATTATGAAATTGCCTTCAAAATGGACAAAAGTTATCGAACAAAACGGCGCATATTTGATCCAAATCGGATGATCCTGTGTTAATTTCATCGTCGAAACAAAGCGAAGAAAGGCTCAGAACTTTTTACTTCGTCTAATATATCACGATATACACTGCCGGCCAAAAGTTTGCGCGCACCAGTCGAAATTTCTTACCGCACTGCAAAATTACACAGCGGAATGAAAAATAAAGATTATTGAATTTCCCAAGTGGCGTCTCAACGAGGACAAGTTATTACCTTTATTGTGCCTTTTTTTTTTTTTTTTTAGAAAATTCTCTACGATTTTTTTTTTTCCCCTCGGTACGCACTTTTGAACGTTGCCATTTTTCGGCTATTTTTTTCACCGTCGAAAATTAAGTGCAAAGTTTGTAGGAAATTTTTTTCTTGGTTCTTTTCCATGGTAAACTCAAAGTGGACATTTAAAAACTACATTTTTATTTTTTTTTCTCTCGTACGATTTTTTTTCGCTCCGGTATTGCATTTTTAGCTAAAAGACATGTTTTAGGAAAAAAAAAAAAAAAACGGCGTCATCGAAAGAGGGTTTCAGAAGAAATGTCAAGAGTGTGAAAAGTTGCATGGGTTCGCGCTGGAGTGGCTAGAATTTTTTCTGAATTTTTTTTATCGACATTTTTCTTATTTTTTTTTTTTTTTACCATTTTTGGTTGGAACTTTGACGAGTGGAGAGGCTCCACTTGGGAATTATGGGGTGTAGGACAATATTTTAAGAAAGGAAATTTGATTACATTTTTATTTTTATTTACAATTTTTTAGATGTTTTTTTTTTATTTTTGAAAATTAAAATGAAAAAAAAAAATACATTTTTTTTTCAAATTGTAGTTCATTAAAAATAAAGATGTTAACAAATTTCCCATCTCAATATATTGTCCTACACCCTATAATTGCCAAGTGGAGCCTCTCTCCACTCGTCAAAGTTCCGACCAAAAAAGTTAAAAACGAACCCAAACAAAAATTCCAAAAAAAATTCAGAATTTTTTTTTTTCGATATTTATAACAAACATCGGATTTTTACGGAACCCTGATCTTGACAAACGTCTTTCCTCTCAATATTTCTTTTTCCCTAGTTATTAACAATAATGGCATTTTTTTCCTGGAAAAATCAGGAAAATGCAAATACATTTTTTTTACGATTGAAACACGATAACGAAAAAAAAAGCTCGGTCAAATCTTAGCCAATATTATTTATTTTGAGATAAAAAAAACTCATTTTTTTTTTTTTCACTTTCAGTCAAGTGCGTGGCCAAAATTAAGTGTACCATCGAGCCTTTCACGTTCAAAGGTTCCTTTGCGAAATTGTTTGGGTTTGTTTGGGCTTGTTTGGGTTTGTTAGTGTTTGTTTGTTTGGGTTTGCTTGTGTTTGTTTGTTTGGGTTTGTTTGGGCTTGTTTGTTTGGGTCTGTTTGGGTGTGTTTGTGTTTGTTTGTTTGGGTTTGTTTGGGTGTGTTTGTGTTTGTTTGTTTGGGTTTGTTTGGGTTTGTTTAGGTTTGCTTGGGCTTGTTTGGGTTTGTTTGGGCTTGTTTGTTTGGGTTTACTTGTTTGGGTTTGTTTGTTTGGGTCTGTTTGGGTTTGCTTGTTTGGGTTTGTTTGAGCTTGTTTGTTTGGGTTTACTTGTTTGGGTTTGTTTGTTTGGGTCTGTTTGGGTTTTTTTGGGTTCTCAAGTTATAAATATTTTTTAATGAAATTTCGTACACAACTTTGAAAATGTATATATAAATTAATGTTTGGGTTTGTTTGGGTTTACTTGTTTGGGTCTGTTTGGGTTTGTTTGGGTTCTCGAGTTATAAATATTTTTTAATGAAATTTCGTACACATTTTTGAAAATGTATATAAAAATTAATGTTCCAATGAATTTTTCAATCATCCTACTACCTTGAAAATTAATTTTTTCGAATAACCTTGATTTTCGGATCGTCACAGTAGCCTAACCCCTTCAGATAATTGGGAAATGAAAGAAAAAAAAAAAATCGTCGAAATAATCTAAAAAGGGGTACGGGGCGGACGATAAAAATTTTCTAGGGTGTTTTTCCTCAATGTCGCAGTTCATTTTGAAAAAAAATCGCCACGATAGAAGGGCTTTTTTTTTTTGGCAGGTTCGGGAAGGCGGAATGACGTTGACGTTCTTCGGGATTCGATCAATTTGTCAGAGCGATAGCCAACGGGCAGCGCATATTTACAAAACAAGCTGATAGAATTTGAAGAAAATAAAAATAAAAAAAAAAAACACATATATAGGATGTACACGATGAATTTCACGTGGAACTTTCATTCTCGAAGCGCTAATATATTTTTTTTATATTAATATGCATTTTGGACATTTATTTTGATATTTTTTATTTACTTAATTAACAAGCTTTAACGACTTGTTGAATTCCTCTCCCAAAAACGTTTTTAAATTTAAAAAGAATAAAAATAAATAGATAAATAAAAATGGTTTGGAAATTAAAAAAGAATAATAATCAATAAATAAATAAAAAATGTTTGGGTTTGTTTGGAAATTAAAAAAGAATAAAAATAAATAAATAAATAAAAATTGTTTTGAAATTAAAAAAGAATAAAAATAAATAAATATAAATTGTTTTGAAATTAAAAAAGAATAAAAATCAATAAATAAATAAAAAATGTTTGGGTTTGTTTGGAAATTAAAAAAGAATAAAAATAAATAAATAAAAATTGTTTTGAAATTAAAAAAGAATAAAAATCAATAAATAAATAAAAATTGTTTGGGTTTGTTTTGGTTTGTTTGGAAATTAAAAAAGAATAAAAATCCATAAATAAATAAAAATTGTTTGGGTTTGTTTGGGTTTGTTTGGAAATTAAAAAAGAATAAAAATCAATAAATAAATAAAAATTGTTTGGGTTTGTTTGGAAAGTAAAAAAAGAATAAAAATCCATAAATAAATAAAAATTGTTTGGGTTTGTTTGGGTTTGTTTGGAAATTAAAAAAGAATAAAAATAAATAAATAAAAATTGTTTTGAAATTAAAAAAGAATAAAAATAAATAAATAGAAATTGTTTTGAAATTAAAAAAGAATAAAAATCAATAAATAAATAAAAAATGTTTGGGTTTGTTTGGAAATTAAAAAAGAATAAAAATCCATAAATAAATAAAAATTGTTTGGAAATTAAAAAAGAATAAAAATAAATAAATTACAAAAAAGTAAAACAAAGCGGTATAAAAAATTGTTTTTTTTTGTACGTAAGATTTTAGAAATTAAAGGACGTTACCCGCTTTTCGGAATGAAATCTTTCACGTGAAATTTCGCCACACGTATATAATATTTTTATATGTATAAGATGTATACGTACATAAAAGGAAACCTGTACACAATTTGAGCATTCTTGTAAGTCAGGGTACTTTGTTTATTAATTTCTTTTTCTTTTTTTTTTTTGCGAAATTTTCGCTCCCCTTTTTGGAAGAATTTAATAATTGACCTTAAGAAGAATTTGACGAAGGGAGGGGGTTGGAACAAAATTTTGTGAGCCTGCTCATTAGACGCACAAGCTCGTTTAGTGAGACAAAATTTATTTGATTTTTGTACCTTTTGCGGGCGAGGTGTATCGTCGAAAGGGATTATAAAAAAAAAAAAAAAAAAAAAAACGTTTTTCTTCACAGTTCCAATTTTCATATGGGAAGAGTTTTACCTGCCGATTGCAAAGTGCCTTATCTCAAAATCGTCCACATGAGAAAATGTGTTTTTTTTTTTTTTTTTTTGATACATTAAGAGGTTAAAGCCACTCGAGGATTTTCCAAAATTTTCCGAAAAAAAAATGAGGACAATTTGAAAGGCAAAAAAAAAAAACAAAGTATTTCGATTTTAATTTTGAAAATGGCACCCAAAAGTTTTTTTTTGATCGCCGATTACGAATCTTTCCTGAAAATTCATAAATTCATGATATGGCGGACCAAAATGCAAAAATTTACCTGATTCGCATGAAAATTGGTAATACACTGACAGAAAAATTCTTTCAATCTTAACTTACGTCTATTTGACTTTTTTTTTTTTTTTTAATTGAAGGTTTACGTGGGTTTGAAAATTTCAAAAAATCCATTTTTTTTTCGATTACAACTAATTTTACAAGGCTATTGTACCAAAAAAATGTAAATAAATGTAAAAGTGTAAATGAATGTAAAAATGTAAATAAATGTAAAAATGTATAAATGTAAATAAATGTATAAATGTAAATAAACGTAAAATTGTGAATAAATGTAAAAATGTAAATAAATGTAAAAATGTAAATAAATGTATAAATGTAAATAAACGTAAAATTGTAAATAAATGTAAAAATGTAAATGAATGTAAAAATGTAAATAAATGTAAAAATGTAAATAAATGTCCAAGTGTAAATGAATGTAAAAATGTAAATAAATGTATAAATATAAATAAATGTATAAATGTAAATAAATGTATAAATGTAAATAAACGTAAAATTGTAAATAAATGTAAAAATGTAAATAAATGTCAAAATGTAAATAAATGTATAAATGTATAAATGTAAATAAACGTAAAATTGTAAATAAATGTAAAAGTGTAAATGAATGTAAAAATGTAAATAAATGTAAAAATGGAAATAAATGTATAAATGTAAATAAACGTAAAATTGTAAATAAATGTAAAAGTGTAAATGAATGTAAAAATGTGAATAAATGCAAAAATGTAAATAAATGTATAAATGTAAATAAACGTAAAATTGTAAATAAATGTAAAAATGTAAATAAATGTAAAAGTGTAAATGAATGTAAAAATGTAATTAAATGTAAAAATGTAAATAAACGTAAAATTGTAAATAAATGTAAAAATGTAAATAAATGTAAAAGTGTAAATGAATGTTAAAATGTAAATAAATGTAAAAATTTAAATAAATGTATAAATGTAAATAAACGTAAAATTGTAAACAAACGTAAAAATGTAAATAAATGTAAAATTGTAAATAAATGTAAAAACGTAAATAAATGTAAAAATGTAAATGAATGTAAAAGTGTAAATGAATGTAAAATGTAATTAAATGTAAAAATGTAAACAAATGTAATAATGTAAATAAATGTAAAAGTGTAAATGAATGTAAAAATGTAATTAAACGTAAAATTGTAAATAAATCTAAAAAAGTAAATAAATGTAAAAGTGTAAATAAATGTAAAAATGTAAATAAATGTATAAATGTAAATAAACGTAAAATTGTAAACAAACGTAAAAATGTAAATAAATGTAAAAATGTAAATAAATGTATAAATGTAAATAAACGTAAAATTGTAAACAAACGTAAAAATGTAAATAAATGTAAAATTGTAAATAAATGTAAAAACGTAAATAAATGTAAAAATGTAAATAAATGTAAAAATGTAAATAAACGTAAAAGTGTAAATAAAGTTTTCCGTATCGATTTTTTACGGCTTTCGTTGTACTCGTTAAAAAAAAATCTTAAAATTAGCCTCAAAATTAGTTTTTTTTTTTTTTCAGACCTGGAGTGGCTTTACCCCCTTAATATCAAAAACCTTTCATGAGATTTTATGGAATTTTCATCGAATCTTTTTAGAATTAGAGTTGGACGTTTCGCCAAAAATAAAATGGTCCTATCTATTTACGATTAAAAAAAAAAAAAGTACCCATTTCGTTTTTTTTGTTGTTGTATTATCGGAATTATGAGAAAAGTGTATGTACAGTAAATTTTCTAAATGCGGCACACACGATGCATAAATAAAGTTTGAAAAAAAAAAAAAAACACACATAATAGGTGCCTATTTACAAGGTGCGACAATGTGCGACACAATTCGTGTAGAATAGAGCGAGAACGCGATCTCGTCGCTTGTACTTTCCATTGTTTGGGTTTGTTTGGGTTGGTTCGAATGTGATGTGATAAAACAATCGCATCACATCTGTCTCTCATTGTGTTGAGTCGTTACAGCGCCATTGACACTCGAGAAAATAGTCGTGAAATTTTTTTTTCTACTTCGCCCGATTGTTAAATAAAAGTGATTTTTAATTTTTCACAAATACATTGTAATTTTATGAACAAATTAAAGAAACGAATCAATTTTTTTTTTAATTCGCGCGATTGTTAACCCAAAGTGTTTTTTTTATTTATTTTTCACAAATACATTGTCATTTTATAAACGAATTTAAAAAAAAAGAATATGTCTTTTTAATGGCGAAGATATAAGACTTTAGAACTTTTTTTTTGGAAATAAAAGTAGAACTTTTTTTTGGAAATAAAAGTAGAACTTTTTTTTGGAAATAAAAGTAGAACTTTTTTTGGGAAATAAAAGTAGAACTTTTTTTTGGAAATAAAAGTAGAACTTTTTTTGGGAAAAACAAAGTAGAACTTTTTTTGGGAAAAAAAAGTAGAACTTTTTTTGGGAAAAAAAGTAGAACTTTTTTTGGGAAATGAAAGTAGAACTTTTTTTGGGAAAAAAAAGTAGAACTTTTTTTGGAAAAAAAAGTAGAACTTTTTTTTGAAAAAAAGTAGAACTTTTTTTGGGAAAAAAAAGTAGAACTTTTTTTTCCAAACTGGCGGACGAAATATCTCGAGATCTACTCGATGTAGCATAGAATTTTTTTTTTCATTAGATGCCGCGTTTATTTATTAATTTTTTTTAACTCCAAATTTTGGCAAAAATCAAAGTTTTTTTTTTTTTTTTTTTGAAAACGCTGTCATTTGTATAAAAATAAATGTTTACAATTTTTTTCTCTATGCTACACTTTTAGCTATTACCTTTCTTTACGAGAAATGATTTTTTAATTTATTCTTCTGACGATGCCTGACAGAGGAAAAAATTTCACCATCGGCGAAAAATTTTTAAAAGAAAGTCTTATTTAAAAAAAAATCTTTTCATTCGTTTCTTGTTTTTTTTTTTTTTCTTCAATTTGTTCATAAAACAAGGTATTTGTGAAAAATAAAAATTAGTTTGTATATTTAATAGTCGCGTTAAATTTTCAAAATTCTTTTTTATACCTATTATTTTGTAATAAAAATATAAATTTTTTTAAAAAATGACCCGACTATTAAATATGCAAAAGTAATTTTTATTTTTCACAAATACATTTTAGTTTTATAAACAAATAAAATAAAAATAAAAATAAAATAAAAATAAAATAAAAATTAAATAAAATAAAATAAAAATAAAATAAAAATAAAATAAAATAAAAATAAAATTAAAATAAAATAAAATAAAATAAAATAAAATAAAATAAAAATAAACTAAAATAAAATAAAAAAAATACATTTTTTTTACAAATATACCAAATATCTCGAGATCTACTCGACCGATTTTCATGAAATTTATACCAAATATTCTTTACGATATATTATCTACGACTTAGCATCGAATTTTTTTTTCATCAGATGCCGCGTTCATTTTTTTATTAATTTTTTTAACTCAACATTTTTGTCAAAATCCGAGTTTGTTTGGGTTTTTTTTTTTTCAAATTGCTGTCATTTCGACAAAAAAAAAAAAAAAAATTTCTTCGCTACCCTTGAGTCGTTACCTTTCTTTACAAAAAAAAAAAAAAAACTATTTTGAATTTTTTCGACGATGCCTAAAAGCGAAAATTCGACCTTTTTTTTTTTTTTTTTTTTCGCAAAAGACGATTTTTCCGACAGAATTTCATTTAAATTAGTTCCTTTTTTTTTTTTTTTCAATTTGTTCATAAAACTACAAGGTATTTGTGGAAAAAAAAAAAAAAAAAAAAAAAAATCATTTCACATATTCAACAATCTCGGCAAATTTTCAAATGATTTTTAAACCTATTTTTTCCAAACGCCAAAATTCGTGTAACGCCTTAACAATTTTTTTTTTTTTTTAACGCCTATTACTAAAACATTAATGCAAAACAGATGACTGCATTGTTTTTTTTTTTTTTTTTTTTTTGGTATTTTATCTGCGTTATTTCGAGCGAACGGGAATTATGATCTTACTTTCGTGTAAATGGCCGCAAACCCAAACACGGTTGTTCTACACGTTTTTTTTTTTTTTTTTTTTTTTTTTTTGGTATTTTATCTGCGTTATTTCGAGCGAACGGGAATTGTAATTCTACTTTCGTGTAAATAGCCGTAAACCCAAACACGGTTATTCTACACGTTTGTTTGTTTTTTTTTTTTTTTTTTTTTTTTTTTTTTTGCCACGGTTAATCATCGCTAGTCACGAATGCTGGTACTGTACACGCAAAAAACACTTAAAAAAAAAAGATCAATGATAACAAATTATATATAACTGATATCATATTCAGCTGCGTCCTGATTAACTTTCATGCCAGTCGATTGATTCTTACCTGTCTTGCACTCGACGTCAGGCGAGCCTGCCGTTCCCGGCGGACATCTGCACACGAATATCGTACCGTCTCTTATGCATTCGGCACCTTTGCCGCATCCTATCGTTCGACAATCCAGCAAACCTTTATCCGAGCTACCTATATTTTCGGAACGCAAACACAACACTTGTTTCAGTTTAGAATCCTTTTTGTCATTATTGCGTTGATGAAGAAAATACCGCCCTATTATTGTTTTTTTATTTTTATTTACCTAATTTCACGATGTCAATACACTGACAATTTCCATTTGTCTATTTGATTTGTTTTTTTTTTTAATTTTATTTTATTATTTGTTTTACGCGTCTGATCTTTTGTTGTTGAATTAACTAGATTTTTCGCGAAATCATTTTTTTTTTCTATTGCATTATTAAAATTATTTAGTTTAAATATATTTATTTATTCGAGTCGAGATCCATTTATTTATGTTTGTTCTAAGTTTCTAAGTTTTCCAAATTTTCTAAGTTTCTAAGTTTCTAAGTTTTCTAACTTTTCTAACTTTTCTAACTTTTCTAACTTTTCTAACTTTTCTAAGTTTTCCTAGTTTTCTAAGTTTCTAAGTTTTCTAAGTTTTCTAAAAGTTTTCCAAGTTTCAAGATTTTCTAAGTTTCTAAGTTTTCTCAGCGTTTTCTTAGTTTTCTAAACTTTTTCCAAGTTCCTTAGGTTTTTCTAAGTTTTCTAAGCTTTTTGAAAACTTTCCTAAGCTTTTTTTTCGAAGATTTCTAAGCGTTTTTTCTAATATTCATAAACTTTTTCTAAGATTTCTAAGCGTTTTTCTAAGTTCACCAAAAGTTTTCCAAGTTTCTAAGTTTTTCTAAGCTTTTTTTCTAACTTTCTAAATTTTCCAAGTTTTCCAAGCTTTTCAGGTTTTCCTAAGTTTTCTAAGCCTTTAAAAAAGTTTTCTAAGATTTATAAGCTTTTTCTAAGTTTCTAAGTTATTTTTTCAGCTTTTTCTAAGTTTTTCTAAGCTTTTTCTAAGTTTCTCAGGTTTTTCCAAGTTTTCTAAGCTTTTTAAAATCTTTTCTAACCTTTTTCTAACTTTTCTATAATTTCTAAGCTTTTTTCTAACTTTCTAAATTTTCCAAGTTTTCCAAGCTTTTCGGGTTTTCCTAAGTTTTCTAAGCTTTAAAAAAAGTTTTCTAAGATTTATAAGCTTTTTCTAAGTTTCTAAGTTTTTTTTCAACTTTTTCTAAGTTTTTCTAAGCTTTTTCTAAGTTTCTCAGGTTTTTCTAAGTTTTCGAAGCTTTTTAAAAAGTTTTCTAAGATTTCTAAGCCTTTTCCAACATTTCTAAGCTTTTTTCTAACTTTTCTAAGCATTTCCAAGTTCTCCAAGCTTTTCTAAGTATTCTAAACTTTTTCAAAGTTTCTAAATTTTCTAAGTTTTCTAAGCTTCTCAGGTTTTTCTAAATTTTCTAAGCTTTTAAAAAAGTTTTCTAAGATTTCTAAGACTTTTCTAAAATTTCTAAGCTTTTTTTCTAACTTTTCTAAGCATTTCCAAGTTCTCCAAGCTTTTCTAAGTATTCTAAACTTTTTCAAAGTTTCTAAATTTTCTAAGTTTTCTAAGCTTCTCAGGTTTTTCTAAATTTTCTAAGCTTTTAAAAAAGTTTTCTAAGATTTCTAAGACTTTTCTAAAATTTCTAAGCTTTTTTTCTAACTTTTCTAAGCATTTCCAAGTTCTCCAAGCTTTTCTAAGTATTCTAAACTTTTTCAAAGTTTCTAAATTTTCTATGTTTTCTAAGATTTTTCTAAGTTTCCATGTTTTCGAAGTGCCTAGATCTGTAAGTTTCTAAATTTTCTAAGTTTTTCTAAGCTTTTTCTAAGTTTCTATGTTTTCTAAGCTTTTTCTAAGTTTCCAAGTTTTCGAAGTGCCTAGATCTGTAAGTTTCTAAATTTTCTAAGTTTTTCTAAGCTTTTTCTAAGTTTCTATGTTTTCTAAGCTTTTTCCAAGTTTCCAAGTTTTCGAAGTGCCTAGATCTGTAAGTTTCTAACTTTTCTAACTTTTTCTAAGTTTCCAAGTTTTTCTTCTTCTAATTTTCGAACAACAACAACAACAACAACAAAGTTTTCCATTGTCTGGTTGAAATAATAATAAAGCAAAATACTCACACGCGTGCATTGGATCGCCCGATGGGAAATCCGGTGGACAATAACACTGCGGTTGATTTTTGTAGATTCTGCAAGCGGCATTATCACCACAATGTATATCACGACAGAGATCTCCACCCCCGTCGCAGATACAAGCCTGATGAGGATCACCGTAGCAGCCTGGCTCGCAACCGCACTCAAAACCACTAACTGTTTCACGACATTTTGCGTTTACACCGCAGGGCCTACGAAGACACTCGTCGACGCCTGAATAACACGAATTAACGTTTAAGGCCGGATCCTGAATTAGAAGGTCGAAAAAATCGATTTTTTTTTAATTGTTTAAATCTATTCCTGATGTATCTAAGAATGTCTAGACAAAGTTTTATAGCCCAATTCGAAATATTTTCAAAGATACAGCACTGAACGTAGTGGAGTGTCGAGCAGGTATACGGGCGCTCGGGCAGTTAGGGCGCCCGTTTTTTCTCGAGTTTTCGTTTTTACGATTTTTCTAATTTGGCGTAACTGATTACAAAAAAACTAGAAGTCCAATCGAAACAAACCAAAGCTCGTTCGCTTCAGTATCGTTTTCTTTTCTATTTGAACTAAAAACATTGTCGAAAAAAAAAATTCTTAACAATTTTTTTAGCAAGTTGAAATATATTTTTTTCATCACAAAAAGCACATTTTCTACTTCAAACCCGAAAAAACATTGAAATTTCAAAAATTTTTTCATTTTTTTTTAGTTCATATAGAAGAAAAATATGTCACAATTAAAATGATTTTTGGTTTTTTTGTTTCAGATGAAAATTACGAGCTCCATTTGTCACGCCGCATGGAAACAGCAGTGGCACGAATGTGCATAAAAATCGGTTGGCTGTTGATATTTTTCCTTTAAAAAAAAATATTTTCTTATGTTCAGACATGTAATAAAATAATCGGAAAATTTCGCTAAACTTGCTTTTTTTTTTACCCGAAAAAAATTCCTCAAAATATCGATTTTTCGAACCGGCTAATTCAGGATCCCGCCTTAAATTGCAATTACGCGACATAATTACGAAGTGCGTGGGTGTGAATCTCTTGATTCATTAGGTAAAAAGAGAAACGTACCTAATTATTCTTCAATTGGAAAGACTTGATTTTAATTATTCAACTTAAAAAGAAAAATCAATAAATAAATAAAAATTTATATCTGAAAAAAAAATTTTTTTCAAACAAGCTTTTATTTAACGTACCAAAAAGTCTAAAATATTTTTTTTTTTACACGTCACCTATATGTAACTACAAATAAAAGCTTGGGGGCGCTCAACAATGTTTAATAAATTTTATTTGAATTTGAAATTTGAGAATAAGATAATAATTAGAGAAATTATTATCACACGTTTATACTGAGTTTTCCGATTTTTATTTAAAAAAAAATCTAGGTTTGTTTTACAGTAAATTAAATACAATTGATATGTCAACCGATTCATGTAAATTAACGATATGTCTAAACTTTGATCGTCCCCAGTTATTATTTATAGGCCCGTATAAAGGTGACTTGTTAAAAAAAATATATTTTCTATTTTTTAGTACATTAAATAAAAGCTTGTTTTTGAGATTTTTTTTTTTAAGATATAAAATTTTATTTATTTATTTTGTGCGTAAAAACAAACCCAAACAAACACACAAATAAACCCAAACAAACAAACAAATCCAAACAAAAAAACAAACCCAAAGTAACGAACAAACCCAAACAAACCCAAACAAACGAACAAACCCAAACAAACCCAAAAAACGAACAAACCCAAACAAACAAACCGACCCAAACAAACAAACAAATCCAAACAAATAAACAAATCCAAACAAACCCAAACAAACGAACAAACCCAAACAAACTCAAACAAACAAACCCAAACAAACAAACAAATCCAAACAAATAAACAAATCCAAACAAATAAACAAATCCAAACAAATAAACAAACCCAAACAAACGAACAAACGCAAACAAACGAACAAATCCAAACAAACTCAAACAAACAAATAAACCCAAACAAACCCAAACAAACAAATAAACCCAAACAAACAAATAAACCCAAACAAACAAATAAACCCAAACAAACAAATAAACCCAAACAGACAAACAAATCCAAACAAACAAACAAACAAATAAACCCAAACAAACAAATAAACCCAAACAGACAAACAAATCCAAACAAACAAACAAACAAATAAACCCAAACAAACAAATAAACCCAAACAAACAAATAAACCCAAACAAACAAATAAACCCAAACAAACAAATAAACCCAAACAGACAAACAAATCCAAACAAACAAACAAACAAATAAACCCAAACAAACAAATAAACCCAAACAGACAAACAAATCCAAACAAACAAACAAACAAATAAACCCAAACAAACAAATAAACCCAAACAAACGAACAAACCCAAACAACCCCAAAAAAAGGAACAAACCCAAACAAACAAACCGACCCAAACAAACCGAAAAAAACGAACAAACCCAAACAAACAAACAAACAGACCCAAACAAACAAACCCAAATAAACAAACAAACCCAAACAAACAAACAAGCAAACCCAAACAAACAAACAACCAAACCCAAACGAACCAAAACCAAACCCTTCATTCTTCCAAAAAGGTAACTCGCCTTGTTTACAGTTGACTTTAGGATTTCCATAATGTCCAGGTGGGCAAGTGCACTGAGCGTTCCGCTCGACAACCCGGCATTGAGCGTTGAAGCCGCAAACGCCATGTTGAAGACAAGGATTCGTGCATACGCCATTGTCGCTGCATCGTTTGTTAGGCTCGCAATCCTCGTTCCGATGACACTCCAGTTGATAACATTCTTGGCTGGGTTCACCTTGAAAGCCTTCCGGGCAAAGGCATACAGCACGATGATTCGACACACGGCAAAGTGAATTAATGCCGCAAGGTGATCGGCTGGCGGAGCATGGATTTTCGCATTTTCCATTAGCGCATGACAACGAGGTTGGACAGTCCGAGTGTGTTTTGCATCCAACGAGACACAAACCCTCCTGACAAGTGTATCCTTTCGGGCATCCGTTGTTCACGTCACACTTGACCCGACACTTGCCAGCTTGGCAAACTTCACCGCACTCGCATTGCCCCGCGCCATGACAATTACGAAGACAAAAACCAATCTCGTCGCAATCGCAATTATCGTCGCACGGTGTCATCGTTCTGGTGCAACTTATCAACGCGTTGCCGTAATAATTCGGTGGACAGGTGCATTGGGCCGAATGATTGGCAACCCGACATCCGGCACACTCGCCGCAAGCTTGGCCACCCTCGCAAGGATTTTTGCAACGATTTGCCAAGCACGATTGATCGCTCGGACAAGTGACGTCACTTCGACAGCCCTCGTGGCAAATACGATTATCGCATATCTGTCCATTGACGCAATCGTCGTCGCTGTTGCAGATTGCCTTGCAACGACCCGACTCGCAACGTTCGTCGTTCAAGCAATTGAAGTCACTGCGACAGGACGCGTAACAAGTACGAGCGTGGCATACGTAGCTTGGCGAACAATCCGTGTCGGCCACACACGCGACAAACGATTGTTTGCAATTGACGAAAGGATCCCCGATCAATGGATCGGGACATTGGCAAGTTTTGCGATGATTCGTAACGCCGCAACGAGCGTTACTGCCGCAAGCCTTTTCCGTGGCGCAAGGATCGACGCATTGATTTTCTTTGCACGTATTGTCATCGGGACACTCGATGTCGGCTCTGCAGCCAATTTGACAAACGAGACCCTCGCATATCTCACCGCTGCGGCAATCCTCGTCACGACGACAGAGCGACTTGCAAACACCCGACGAGTCGCAACGTTCGTTGCTCAGACAATTGGCATTGCTGACGCATATTGGCGAACACGCGCCGGCCACGCATGCGTGACCCTGCGTACAATCGCGATTCGCTTGACACGAAGGTCCGGGCGAACGCAAGCAAGCTACACGAGCCGATGGATTTGGCATAAAGCCAACTGGACACGCGCAAGTTGCTCTCTGATTGAAGACTGTACATTTGGCGTTTGGACCACACGGCGCAACGTCGCAAGGATTGGAACACTTGTTGGCGAGACAAGCCTCGTTTGCGTTACAATCGACGTCGGCTCGACAGCCGTAGGTACACATATTTTTCAAGCATATATGCCCGAGGAAACAATCGTTGTCGAGACGACAAGTCAAGAGACAATTACCATTGACGCACTTCTCGTTGAACGCGCACTCGTTGTCGATTTTACAAACTGGCAAGCAAACGTTGTCTCTGCAGGTATTGCCATAATCGCAATCGTCATTGCCGCTACAGGACACGGGCAATCGGACGCATTCGCTTTCGGAATTGCCGGTAAAACCGGGTGGACAGCTGCATCGTTTCGTATGAGCGATCACTTGGCACTCGGCGTTTATTCCACAGGCAGCGTGAACTTTGCAAGGATCCAAACAGTGGCCGCCGTAACAAGAATCCGTAAAATTGCACTCTTCGTCAGCGTGACAGGATGGTCTGCAAGCGTTCTCGTAGCAGTAAGTGTTAGCTGGACAAGCTGACGTAGAGCTGCAAGCGATTGTTTCGGGACGACAGCCGATTTGTTGATCCTGAGGATCGCCAATGTAGCCTAAGCGACAGGCGCAAGAGCCAGCGTGATCGTTCGCCGTGCAATCGGCATTCGGGCCGCATGTTATTCTCGAACAAATATCGGTGCACTTTGGTGTGCCGTTTATCTCGTGGCAATAGGCCGTGTTCGGACAATCTTGATCCTCGAGGCACTCGACTGGCTGCTGACAACCGCTGTTGTAAGGATCACCAACGGTACCCGGCTGACAATGACACTTGTAAGAGCCACGAGCGTTGCTGCACAAAGCGCCAGGTGCGCACGGCTCGTCTTTGCAATATTCGATCAATCGGCAAACGTCGGTTGGCTCACCGGTGTAGCCTGGCTGGCAAGTACAAACTTGGATGTGATCCTTCGCCGAGCAAATAGCATTTGTGCCACATGGATTTTTCGCCAGGCAGGCTATGCGACACTTGTGCGCGTCGCAAATTTTTTCCTCCGTGCATTGCTCGTTGCTGTCGCATTCCACCGGTTGGCAGCCCATTTTCTCGTCATTCCCGTCACCGAAGAAGCCACTTCTGCAGAGACACGTGGCTGCGTGATCTTCGGTACTTTTGCACTCGGCGTTTCTACCGCAAAGCACCAAATCGCAAGCTTTGCGACACTCCGCCTGGCCGACGTTGTTCCTCGTGCATTTTTCATCGCTTTCGCAATCCTCGTCTCGGCCGCAACGTAACTCTTGCACGCAAATATTGTTGCGACAGTATTGATACTCCGGACAGGTGGTATTGGCTTTGCATGTTGGTCGGCAAAGTCCATCGATGCACAATTGATCGCCAATGCAATCTCTCAAGCTCGAACAAAGTGCTGTACATACGCCAGCGTTGCAGGAAGAGTCCGTCGGACATTGTGCGTCACTTTTGCAATATTGTACGGGTGTGCAACCGATATTTGGATTTCCCGTGCCGCCCGGCTGGCACGTGCAAACGACGCTGTGATTCAGTGGCGCGCAATCGGCTCCTTGGCCACATACGTTTGGCAATTCGCAAGGATCGACGCAATTGTGATCGAAACAAGCCTCGCTCAACGAACAATCGCTGTGATGATTACACTCGAACGTCAAGCAATGAATCTTCGGATCGCCTGTACTTTGCCCGGAACATTTGCACTCGGGAGCGTGATTGCGCGTCACGCATTGTGCATTCGTGCCGCACGTGTGCGCAAGTTCGCAAGGATTTCTACAAGTATTTTCGATACACGAAGCGCTCGACGGACAATCGGAATCGTTGTAACATTCGCCCGGTTGTTTGCATCCTCCTGCGAACGGATCGCCGATCAAGCCACGCGGGCAATGACAATTGTAAGAGCCTTCGGTATTTTGGCACATTGCGCTCGCGTGGCAAGGTCGCGACGTGCACTCGTCAAGGTCGACGCACGTATCACCAGCCGGAACGAAACCAACGTGACACTTGCAAATACCAGCGTGATCGGCGGCAACGCAATTGCCATTGCCGCAATGCAAAAGATTGCACGGACTTGAGCATTTTCTCGTTGCACCGTCGCAATACTTATCGTCCGAGCAATCGTCGTCGTTGAGACATTCGACCTTGAAGCAACCGGCGGAATCGCCGATGTAGCCGGCTTGACATTGACAACTCGCCGTGTGCTCGATCACCGAGCATTGCGCGTTCAAGCCGCAAAATACCGTCGAGCACGGATCGGTGCAATTGTGCTGAACGCACGCTTGGGAGTCCGGACAATCGACGTCAAGCTCGCATTGATGCGGAGTCAAGCATCCGGTTGTGGAGGCTTCACCAGCTGTGCCTTGTGGACAAGTGCAACGATAAGTTCCATGAAGATTCGTGCAATCGGCGCTCGGATGACAAGGTCGCTCCTCGCACTCGTCAATGTCGAGGCAAATTCTTCCTGGCCCGGCCGCGAAGCCTTGAGCGCAAATGCACTTGCCGTTCACGCATGCTTCGTCATTCTTGCAACTCGCGTCCGACGTGCAGCCAATGTCGCACGTGCCGTCGAGGCACAATTCCCCAGGCAGACAATTACCGTCGTCGTAACAGACCTTCGTGCAGAAGGCATTTTTGCAAATTTCACCCCTAGCACAAGTCCCATCGTTGGCGCATTGACACTGACAGAATCCACCGACGCACGAATGTTCCGCGGGACAGTCGTGGGACGAATGACACACACTGGGCACTCTTACGCAGCTTTGCGTTGGCGTTGGATTGCCTTGAAATCCGGCTGGACAATCGCAAGATGTCGAATGATCGATGCAAGCGCATATTGCGTTTGGACCGCAAACGTCGTCTCTGGTGCACGGATTGCGGCATTGATTTTGTATGCAGGATTGATCGTTAGGACAGTCGCGACTGCTGCGACAGCCGAGTATGCAAGCGCCGTTGTAACAAGTTTCATCGTCCTGGCACTGCGCAGGCGTGACGCAAGGCACCGAGCAAACGTTATCGACGCACTTCTCGCCCGTGGCGCAATCTTCGATGGTACGACAAACGGCTTTGCATTGTCCTTCGATGCAATTGCCACCGTCGCAATCGGCCTCGTGTCCACAATAATTCGTAGCTCTTACGCAACCTTCCCGCGGTCCTTTCCTCGACTGAACGAAACGATGTATGCATCGACAAAATGGCTGACCGTTGCTCATCTCGCAAATGGCGTTGGGGCCGCACGCGTTTTTGCATGGATTCGTGCAACGATTATTTTCACAAACCGAACGAGGACAATCATCGTTCGAGCGGCAAGAACTTTCCGGCTCGCATCCGTCGTTGTAAGGATCGCCAATCTCGTTGGGACGACACTGACAAACGGGATTGTTGGTTGGATCGATGACGCAAACGGCGCTTCTGTGACAAGGATTCGGATTGCAAGATTCGACAGCTGTGCACTCGATATCCGCTACTGGATTGGCTCTGAAGCCTGGCGGGCATTGGCAAATTGCTCGATGCTCGTCGGCAATGCACACGGCGTTGACGCCGCAAGTATTCTCGTCGCAAGCGTTGCGACATGTGTGCGTTAGTCGGTTGCACAATTGGCTCGGTGGACAATCGACGTTGTAAACGCACGGAACGCTTTTGCATCCGTTTGTCATTTCGTTCGGATCACCCGCGTACAAGCCCGGCGGACACTCGCAAACGGCCACGTGATTGTTAACGACGCACAATGCGTTAGGGCCACATTTGACGAAGTTGCAAACCGATTGACAAGTCAACGTGTCGTCGCTCGACGAGCGGCATGTTTCGGTTTCCGAGCATTGCGCGTCGGTTGTGCAAAGATCTTTGCTCGCGCTTCGACAGCCTTGACGGTCGTTTGGGTTTCCGTTGAATCCTGGCAAACATTCGCACGTTGCGCGATGCTCGCTCGCGACGCATTGAGAGTTGCTCGTACACGTGAATGATTTACAAATTGCCATGCATTTCAATACGCCGAGAGGATCGGGCCGACAAGCCTCGCTTTTGCGGCAATCTTCGTCATTCGTGCAATCGGGAACCGACGGTTTTTCACAAGCCGAATTTATTGGATTCCATTCGTACGATTCTTGACACGAGCATTTTGCCCGAGCTTGCGAATCGGCCGTACACCTTTCATGCGAACCGCAAACAATGTTTTTGCAAGGATCGGCGCAATCTTTAACGCCATTATCCTGTACCGCGCATACGTGATCTTTGGCGCAATCGCTGTCGCGCGTGCAGCTCGGCGGTGGGATCGATCTTTCGGGTTGACAGCCGTCAACGAGATTACTCGGATTACCGTGATAGCCGTCTATGCACAAACACGACGAGATATGATTGTCCGTGACGCAAAAAGCGTTTGGACCGCATTGAAGTTTGCTACAAGCGTCGACGCACTTTCTAGCCGATTTGCCGATTTGAAAGCATATCTGTTGAGGCTCGCAGTCAAGATCGTTCGAGCAATGTCCGCCCAGATAACATCCTTTCGTCGGATCGTTTGGATTACCACTGTAGCCGGGTGGACATAGACAAACGCCGTCTTGACACGATGACTTTGGTCCGCAAACAATAGACTGACATTTGTCGAGACATTTGCCATTGACGCAACTGTGATCGACCGGACAAAGTATTTCCGACGAGCATTTACATATTTCCGGCTTTTCGCACGCGCCTGCTTGGAGCGCTTGACAGCCGACAAACGGATTACCGAAGAAGCCCTCGATGCAACGACAATCGTAACTCCCGACGGTGTTTATGCAGACGGCGTTGATGCCGCAAGCGTTCCCGTTGCACTCGTTCACGTCGTGACACTCGATGAACGGATTGCCCGCGTAGCCCGCCCCGCAAACGCACTCTATCGCGTTCGGTGCTGCGTTGCATTGTGCATTATTGCCGCACAGAGAAGTCGTGCATTCGGATTTTTTTTGAGCACCGCAACCTTGATAGGGATTGCCGCTTGTGCCCGGATTGCAGACGCACTTGAGGTCAGCGAGCTCGTACTCGCAGTGAGCGTTTTCGCCGCAAGGCGGAGCGCAACGGGGCGGCACGATCGGCGGCATACACAAGAGATCGGGATTACCGACGAAGTAAGGATTGCAAATACACTTGTTCGCTTCGGGATCACATGTTGCGCCGATTCCGCAAACTATACCCTCGCAACGGCGCTTGCAACGGCCACTTATACAAACGCTTGGCTCGGCGCACGGCACCGCTGGACTACAGACGTCAGGCGCGCATTGGCCACCGGGAAATGGATTTCCCATGAAACCTTCGATGCATTTGCACGTTGGACCGTCGTAACTTACGATACAGCGGGCACCGGCACCGCATACGAAACCGTCACACTCTGTGCTAGGAAAAAACCGGAGATGGCCGCTTGAGGAAGCTTTCGAATGTATCAGCTGGTGGAATTAAGGCCGGTTCCTGAATTAGAAGGTCCGAAAAATCGATTTTTTTTTTTTTTTATTGTTTAAATCTATTCCTGATGTATCTGAGAATGTCTAGACAAAGTTTTATAGCCCAATTCGCAATATTTCCAAAGATACAGCACTTAACGTAGTGGAGTGTCGAGCAGGTATACGGGCGCTCGGGCAGTTAGGGCGCCCGTTTTCTCGAGTTTTCGTTTTTACGATTTTTCTAATTTGGCGGAACTGATTACAAAAAAACTAGAAGTCCAATCGAAACAAACCAAAGCTTCAGTTCGCTTCAGTATCGTTTTCTTTTCTATTTGAACTAAAAACATTGTCGAACAAAAAATTCTTAACAATTTTTTTAGCAAGTTGAAATAATTTTCTTCCTTCACAAAAAGCACATTTTCTACTTCAAACCCGAAAAAACATTCAAATTTCAAAATTTTTTTCCATTTTTTTTTAGTTCATATAGAAGAAAAATATGTCACAATTAAAATGGTTTTTGTTTTTTTTGTTTCAGATGAAAATTACGAGCTCCATTTGTCACGCCGCATGGAAACAGCAGTGGCACGAATGTGCATAAAAATCGGTTGCCTGTTGATATTTTTCTTTAACAAAAAATTGTTTTCTTATGTTCAGACGTGTAATAAAATAATCTGAAAATTTCGCTAAACTTGCTTTTTTTTTTTACCCGAAAAAAATTCCTCAAAATATCGATTTTTCGAACCGGCTAATTCAGGATCCCGCCTTAATTCGTAGCGTTTTACAAGAGATTGCGTAGGTAGTACAGTATTTCGTTGTTACCGCCAGTAATGTATTCATCGTGAAACAGCTATCATTGAATGTCATTTGCTTGGGCTACAAAATTAAATTACTTGAGCCATAAAATAAAAATGTACAAAAATGTAAATAAAGAAATGTAAAAAAATAAGATCGAGTGAAAAAAAAATTGAAACCCCTTGAAAATAAAATACTTAAGTACATAAAACTAAAAAAACAATATAAATAAAATGTAAAAATTCAAACAAAAAAAAACAAACTTTGAGAATAAAAATAGTTTTATGGATAAAAATATAAAATTTTATAAGAAAAATATAAATAGTAATTTGAAGAAAAAAAAATAACATGTCCTGCATAAAGATATACATTTACTCCCAAACAAACCCAAACAAAACAAAAAACTTATGTCCTGCATAAAGATATACATTTACTCCCAAACAAACCCAAACAAACCCAAACAAAACAAAAAACTTATGTCCTGCATAAAGATATACATTTACTCGACGTTTATCCCAAAATGTTTGGGTTTGTTTGGGTTTGTTTTGAAAAATTTGAAAAAAAAAAAAAACTTATGTCCTGCATAAAGATATACATTTACTCCCAAACAAACCCAAACAAAACAAAAAACTTATGTCCTGCATAAAGATATACATTTACTCGACGTTTATCCCAAAATGTTTGGGTTTGTTTTGAAAAATTTGAAAAAAAAAAAACTTATGTCCTGCATAAAGATATACATTTACTCCCAAACAAACCCAAACAAACCCAAACAAAACAAAAAACTTATGTCCTGCATAAAGATATACATTTACTCGACGTTTATCCCAAAATGTTTGGGTTTGTTTGGGTTTGTTTTGAAAAATTTGAAAAAAAAAAAAAACTTATGTCCTGCATAAAGATATACATTTACTCCCAAACAAACCCAAACAAAACAAAAAACTTATGTCCTGCATAAAGATATACATTTACTCGACGTTTATCCCAAATTGTTTGGGTTTGTTTGGGTTTGTTTTGAAAAATTTGAAAAAAAAATAAAACTTATGTCCTGCATAAAGATATACATTTACTCCCAAACAAACCCAAACAAAAAAAAAACTTATGTCCTGCATAAAGATATACATTTACTCGACGTTTATCCCAAAATGTTTGGGTTTGTTTGGGTTTGTTTTGAAAAATTTGAAAAAAAAAAAAAACTTATGTCCTGCATAAAGATATACATTTACTCCCAAACAAACCAAAACAAACCCAAACAAACCCGAACAAAACAAAAAACTTATGTCCTGCATAAAGATATACATTTACTCGACGTTTATCCCAAAATGTTTGGGTTTGTTTAGGTTTGTTTTGAAAAATTTGAAAAAAAAAAAAAAACTTATGTCCTGCATAAAGATATACATTTACTCCCAAACAAACCCAAACAAAAAAAAAACTTATGTCCTGCATAAAGATATACATTTACTCGACGTTTATCCCAAAATGTTTGGGTTTGTTTGGGTTTGTTTTGAAAAATTTGAAAAAAAAAAAAAACTTATGTCCTGCATAAAGATATACATTTACTCCCAAACAAACCCAAACAAACCCAAACAAACCCGAACAAAACAAAAAACTTATGTCCTGCATAAAGATATACATTTACTCGACGTTTATCCCAAAATCTTTGGGTTTGTTTGGGTTTGTTTTGAAAAATTTGAAAAAAAAAAAAACTTATGTCCTGCATAAAGATATACATTTACTCCCAAACAAACCCAAACAAACCCAAACAAAAAAAAAAACTTATGTCCTGCATAAAGATATACATTTACTCGACGTTTATCCCAAAATGTTTGGGTTTGTTTTGAAAAATTTGAAAAAAAAAAAAAACTTATGTCCTGCATAAAGATATACATTTACTCCCAAACAAACCCAAACAAACCCAAACAAAACAAAAAACTTATGTCCTGCATAAAGATATACATTTACTCGACGTTTATCCCAAAATGTTTGGGTTTGTTTGGGTTTGTTTTGAAAAAAAAAAAAAAAAAACTTATGTCCTGCATAAAGATATACATTTACTCCCAAACAAACCCAAACAAACCCAAACAAAACAAAAAACTTATGTCCTGCATAAAGATATACATTTACTCGACGTTTATCCCAAAATGTTTGGGTTTGTTTGGGTTTGTTTTGAAAAAAAAAAAAAAAAAACTTATGTCCTGCATAAAGATATACATTTACTCCCAAACAAACCCAAACAAACCCAAACAAAACAACAAAACTTATGTCCTGCATAAAGATATACATTCACTCGACGTTTATCCCAAAATGTTTGAAAAAAATAAATGTCCACCCGTGCGAAGCCGGGACCGGCCGCTAGTAAGAAATAAAATAGCGACGCGTTGAAAAAAAAAAAAAAAAAAAAATTCATAAAGAGGTGAAAACGCGCAAACGGCACATTTTCGCTCAAAAATGATTTTTTGAGCGAAAATGTGTGTGTTTTTTTTTTTTTTTTTTTTTTTTTTTTTGCAAGTTACTCACGTGACACGCATTCGTTGTTCATTCCCTCGGTGAAGCCAATGACGCATCTGCACCATGGCGCGTGTTTGTCAGGCTCGCAATAAGCGTTCGGTCCGCAAGGCACATTGTCACAAGGATTGGAACATTTTCCACGAATGCAGGCAAAGTAATTGTCGCACTGTTCATTGCTCGTGCACTCTTGACGCGGCCCGATCGAGCCTGTGCAACCCGAGCCGTACGGATCGCCGATTATTCCACGGGGACACTCGCACACGTGGCCACCGCGTATGTTGACGCAATACGCGCCTTGACCACACGGATTGTCCGAGCACTCGTTAACGTCGACGCAACCGTGCTGCGGATCACCCTCAAAGCCAATTTCGCACATGCACTTTGGCGGATCGCTTGGCGTACATTTTGCGTTGATGCCGCAAGGAAAACGGTCGCAGGGGTCTGGCAAAATACGAGTCGTTTGTTTTTTAAACTAAATCGCGCACTTGTTTTCTACAGAGGAATATTTTGAATTTTGAGTAAAAAAAAAAAAAAAAATGATGTTTTTCGGAATTATCTTGAAGTTTAGGATGAAAAATAAAATATGTCCAGAGATGAAAATTTCGCGAAAATTCGAATATTAAGAAATTCATAGAGATTTTAGTACGAGCGGATTGGCGGGAATCGGACAATCGCGCAAATTGTGAGGAAGCTTGAATTGGTCGAAGGGAAAAACGAGATGCGGAAAATTATCATTTTCGAAGTTGAGGAAGGTAGACTCTACTCTGAGGAAGGTCCCTACCGTGGGAATTGCAAAATTATTATTTAATAATAATAATTTTATTATTTATAATTTACTGTTGAAATTTATAATTTATAATTAACTATTAAATTTTATAATTTATAATTAACTATTAAATTTTATTATTTATAATTAATTATTAAATTTTATTGTTTATAATTTATAATTAACTACTCAATTTTATAATTTATAATTTATAATTATCTATTTAATTTTTTTATTTATAATTAATTATTAAATTTTATTGTTTATAATTTATAATTAACTACTCAATTTTATAATTTATCATTTGTAATAAACTATTACATTTTTTAATTTATAATTTATAATTAACTATTCAATTTTACAATTTATAATTTATAATTAACTATTAAATTTTATTATTTCTAGTTTATAATTAACTATTAAAATTTATTGTTTATAATTTATAATTTTCTATTAAATTTTATTATTTATAATTTATAATTAACTATTAAATTTTATTGTTTATAATTTATAATTACCTACTCAATTTTATAATTTATAATTCATAATTTATAATTATCTATTTAATTTTATTATTTATAATTAATAATTAACTATTCAATTTTATTATTTATAATTAATTATTAAATTTTATTGTTTATAATTTATAATTAACTATTAAATTTTATAATTTATAATTTATAATTAACTACTCAATTTTATAATTTATCATTTATAATGAACTATTACATTTTTTAATTTATAATTTATAATTAACTACTCAATTTTACAATTTATAATTTATAATTAACTATTAAATTTTATTATTTATAGTTTATAATTAACTATTAAAATTTATTGTTTATAATTTATAATTAACTATTAAATTTTATTATTTATAATTTATAATTAACTATTAAATTTTATTATTTATAATTTATAATTAACTACTCAATTTTATAATTTATAATTTATAATTTATAATTAACTACTAAATTTTATAATTTATCATTGAATATAAACTATCATTTATTATAAATCTATTTTTTTTCAGACTTACTTTTGCAGAGATTACCATCGATGACGTCAGTATAGAAAGGCGGAGGACATACGCATTCGCCAGGCTGAACACACTTTTCGTTAGCTTTGCACTCATTGTCATTAGTGCATCTTTTCTGGGCTGGCGAGCAAAGACCGTTGTAAGGATCACCACCGTAGCCATGAGGACATACGCACTGATGCGAACCCGGTTGATTTATGCACTCGGCACCGTAGCCGCATACTTGATGAACATCCGTACATTCGTTTATATCTTGGAAGAAGAAGAAGAAAAAAAAAAAACGGATAAATATTTATCAATTGAAGGACAGCTTGCCGTTCGTGACGATGAAAAAATGGATTTCTTTTCTTGCACAATTTGCATTCTTAAAGTGTTTAGAACACGTGGGTAAAAGGATATTTGGATCAAGTTCCGAAAATTTTGCATTTCCAGCCGCCATATCGGATACGAAATTTTGAATTTCGAAATTTGGAATTCGGATTCGTAATCACCGATTCCAAACACCAAAGAATACCGATTTTCATTGAAATCAAGTAATTTTTGTGCATTTTTGTTCGCCATCTTGCAACCGCCATTTTGAATTTACACATTTCGACTCCAAATTCGTAATCAACGATCCTGAAAACCTATGAATACCGATTTTCATTGTAATTAAGTAATATTTTGCATTTTTGTCCGCCATATTGTATCCGCCATTTTGAATTTCCAAAGTTTGAGTTCAGATTCGTAACCAGCGACCCGAAAAACTTTGGAATATTGAGTTTCTCTACAATCGAGTAATTTTTTCCATTTTTGTCCGGCACTGGCAAATGGTCCGGTACTAAAAAATGTTCCGGTACTGAAAAATGGTCCGGTACTGAAAAATGGTCCGGCACTGAAAAACAGTACGGCACTGGGAAATGGTCCGGCACTGAAAAACAGTCCGGCACTGGCAAATAGTCCGGTAATAAAAAATGGTCCGATACTAAAAAATGGTCCGGTACTGAAAAATGGTCCGGTACTGAAAAATGGTCCGGTACTAAACAATGGTCCGGTACTGAAAAATGACTCGATACTGAAACGTCAAGAAAATGTACCGGTACTGAAAAATGGTCCGGTAATGAAAAACGGTCTGGCACTGAAAAATAATCGGGTACTGAAACGTCAAGAAAATGTACCGGTACTGAAAAATGGTCTGGTACTGAAAAAAGGCCTGGTACTGAAAAATTGTCCGGTGCAGAAAAATGGTCCGGTACTGAAAAATGGTCCGGCACTGAAAAATGATCCAGCAGTGAAAAATGGTCCGGTACTGAAACGTCCAGAAATTGTACCGGTACTGAAACGTTCAGAAATTGTACCGATACTGAAAAGTCAAGAAAATGTACCAGTACTGAAAAATGGTCCCGTACGGAAAAATGGTCGGGTACTGAAAAATGGTCCGGTACTGAAAAATGGTCCGGTACTGAAAAATGCCCCGATACTGAAAAATGGTCTTGTACTGAAAAAACCCTCCGGTACTGAAAAATAGTCCGGTAATGAAACGTCAAGAAAATGGCCCGGTACTGAAAAATGGTCTGGTATTTAAAAAAAATGGTCCAGTACTGAAACGTCAAGAAAATGTACCGGTACTGAAAAATGGTCCGGTACTGAAAAAAGGCCTGGTACTGAAAAATTGTCCGGTGCAGAAAAATGGTCCGTTACTGAAAAACGGTCCGTTACTGAAAAATGGTCCGGCACTGAAAAATGATCCGGCACTGAAACGTCAAGAAAATGTGCCAGTACTGAAAAATGGTCCGATACTCAAAAATGGTCCGGTACTGAAAAATGGTCTTGAACTGAAAAACCCTCCGGTCCTGAAAAATAGTCCGGTAATGAAACGTCAAGAAAATGGTCCGGTACTGAAAAATGGTCTGGTACTTAAAAAAAAATGCCCCAGTACTGAAACGTCAAGAAAATGTACCGGTACTGAAAAATGGTCCGGTACTGAAAAAAGGCCGGGTACTGAAAAATTGTCCGGTGCAGAAAAATGGTCCGTTGCTGCAAAACGGTCCGTTACTGAAAAATGGTCCGGCACTGAAAAATGATCCGGCACTGAAACGTCAAGAAAATGTGCCAGTACTGAAAAATGGTCCCGTACTGAAAAATGGCCCGGTACTGAAAAATGGCCCGATACTGAAAAATTGTCTGGTATTGAAAAATGGCCCGATACTGAAAAATGTCCCGGTACTGAAACCTCAAGGAAATGTACTAGGTACTGAAAAATGCTCCGGCACTGAAAAATGATGCGGCACTGAAACGTCAAGAAAATGTGCCAGTACTGAAAAATGGTCCGGTACTGAAAAATGGTCCGGTACGGAAAAATGGTCCGATACTGAAAATGGCCCGATACTGAAAAATGGCCCGGTGCTGAAACCTCAAGGAAATGTACTGGTAGTGAAAAATGGTCCCGTACTGAAAAATGGTCCGGTACTGAAAAATAACCCGATACTGAAAAATGACCCGATACTGAAAAATAACCCGATACTGAAAAATCACCCGATAATGAAAAATGGCCCGATACTGAAAAATGGCCCGGTACTGAAACCTCAAGAAAATGTACCGGTACTGAAAAATGGTCCGGTACTGAAAAAAGGCCTGGTACTGAAAAATTGTCCGGTGCAGAAAAATGGTCCGTTACTGAAAAATGGTCCGTTACTGAAAAATGGTCCGGCACTGAAAAATAATCCGGCACTGAAACGTCAAGAAAATGTGCCAGTACTGAAAAATGGTCCCGTACTGAAAAATGGTCCGGTACTGAAAAATGGCCCGATACTGAAAAATGGCCCGGTACTGAAACCTCAAGGAAATGTACTAGGTACTGAAAAATGCTCCGGCACTGAAAAATGATGCGGCACTGAAACGTCAAGAAAATGTGCCGGTACTGAAAAATGGTCCGGTACTGAAAAATTGTCTGGTATTGAAAAATGGCCCGATACTGAAAAATGTCCCGGTACTGAAACCCCAAGAAAATGTACTGGTAGTGAAAAATGGTCCCGTACTGAAAAATGACCCGATACTGAAAAACAACCCGATACTGAAAAACAACCCGATACTGAAAAATCACCCGATACTGAAAAATCACCCGATAATGAAAAATGGCCCGATACTGAAAAATGGCCCGGTACTGAAACCTCAAGAAAATGTACTGGTACTGAAAAACTGTTCTTGTACTGAAAAACCCTGCGGTACTGAAAAATAATCCGGCAATGAAACGTCAAGAAAATGGTCAGGTACTGAAAAATGATCTGGTACCGAAAGAAAATGGTCCCGTACTGAAAAATGGTCTCGTACTGAAAAATGATCCCGTACTGAAAAATAGAGTCCGTCGCTAAAAAAAATGTTCCAGTACCGAAGCGCGAAGAAAAAAAAAAAAAAGAAAACAAAGCGTACCTTCGCACGATCCATCGGAGCTTGTGGTGTATCCCTTGGGGCATGCGCAATAACTAACGCCACCTGCGATCGTGATGCACTCGGCGCCGCTCGGACAAGCCTCGCCTCTCGAGCAGCCCGAAAGCATGCATTTGTGATTGACAATTTTGTACGGCGGTTGACACTGGCACTCGATGCTGTTGCATTCTTCGCACAATGAGAATGGATTCCCATTGAAGCCCGTTGGGCACTGACACTCGTAGCTACCCGGCAAATTTTTGCATATAGCGTTGATACCGCAAGCCGGCTTATCCCTCGACTCCATACACTCGTTTATGTCCCGACACATTCCCGTCTCGTGATCCCTCGTGTAACCCCGCTGGCATATGCAAACGCTGCTACCGACGAATTCATCGTTGACGCACTGTTCGCCATTCGGACACGGTGTACTCGCTCCGCAGACGTGAGGAAAATCGGATTTTTCACAGCCACCGTTGTACGGGTGACCGGTCGTGCCGCTCGGGCATTGGCACGAGAACGTGCCAGCCTCGTTGTTGCAAATTGCACCGGTTGGGCACGGATTCACCGCGCACTCGTCCACGTCCTTGCAGCCACCCTTCGCACCGGGCTTGCCGCTGTAACCGTTGCCGCAGAGACACGTTGCCACGTCGTTCAGGAGCATGCAGTGGGCGTTTGGACCGCAAGACACGTCCTCGCAAGGATCTGCAAAAAAAAAAAAACAAACAGGAAGATATTGACGTATTTTGATAGGATCTCGATGAATTTTAAGCTCCGGAGAACGTGAAATTGATTAAGGCAGTAGTCTGCTCTACAGGCTTCAAAAAATCGATTTTTCGTTTTTGTCTTAAATCTATTCCAAAACTATCCAAGAATATGTGTTCAAAATTTTAGAGGCCAATTCGACATATTTTCGAAGCTAGATCAGTTTTAGTGGCCGAGCGTCGAGCAGGTGCGAATGCTCGGGCAGAACTTTACAGCCCGTTTTCTCGAGTTTTCATTTTCACACAAGTTTTGGAAAACGGTGCCGGCGATAGTAAAAACAATATATGTCCGATCGAAAAAAAACCAAAGTGATCTAGCTTCAGTATTGAATTATCTTCTATTTGAACTAAAAAAGTTGGACAAAAGTACTATTTAAATTACTTGTTTTGCAACTTAAAGTGAATTTTTTTTCTTCAAAAAAGTGAATTTTTTTGTTCAAACTTCGAAAAAATTTGGAATTTCGTCATTTCTTCGGTATTTTTTTAGTTCATATAGAAAAGGAACTTATAAAAACTAAAAAAAAATTTGGTTCCACTGTTTCAGATGCATCGCACGACCTCCATCACCGGCACCGATTTACGAGTGCACACTCCAGGCGCCCCAGAAAAATCGTTACAACTTTGGCAAATTTCAATAATTTGTAATAATAAAAATTGTTTTTTAAAGCTTGAATATAATATACTATCGTCTCAAAATTTCGTTTACCGCAATCATTTCCTTCCCTTTCAAAAAAATTGTTGAAAAAACGCTTTTTTTTCGGCTCCTAAAGCAGACTACTGCCTTAAGGGACAACACCACTGTGACGGCTTCGAAAAATCGATTTTTTTGAAAATCATCTAGAAAAATCTAAAATACATTTAAGATTAAGATGCCGTTGGAGCCAGGTCGAAAAAAATGATTTTCGGAGATATTGAATATATTTTGTGGAGCGGTGCAGCGGCTCCGTGACGCTCGGGCTACCGCGCAGCCGCCTCTTCCTGAGGAATTATCGGAGGCAATTGCGCCAGTCTTCGTAAAATTTGAGCAGAGACGATTTGCTGCAGCGCTGTTTGAACGGCTTCGCGCAAAACAACAACGTGAGCTACAACAAATCAGTTTGGGCAATAGCCCCCAAAGTGTCAGTCCGGGAGCAAAAAAATCGTCGATATTGCAAGCTGATGTCGCGGTAATTATTATTCAATGATGGCCCGAGAAGCCTCATGAAAGTTTTCGAGACGTTGGGGATAACTAATCGGCCGAAATTGTTTCAATTTTTGGGTTGAAAGCGACGCAGCGCGGATCGAGCTGGCGGAGCGCTCGCTCACAGACGCTGCAAAAGAGGCAAGGAAGAGCCTCTACAAGTTCGAGGAAAAGATGCCTAGGGACAATCATTTGCTTCTTGAAGGGCCCAGCTATACGGTGTGCCGGCATCGCTGATTAAAGGTAAAAAAAAAATTTTTTTCCAATTTATCGCATAAATTAACAAACCTAAAACCTTTGAACGCGTTTTGCTCAAAACCACTTTTTTTTTAGTGCGGCACGCAGCAAAACTCGAGCAATTTTTATCCGATCGACTTCAAATTTGGACTGCATCGATAAAACTAGATTATCCAAAGAAGTACATAGGATTTTTTTTCGATATCTCAATAATAAAAAAAAAACGTTATAGCCTTTTTTTCGACGTTAATTTCGTTAATTTCAAAAGCGTGGCTATTTTTTAAAAATCAATATTTTTTCAAATCCCTGTGTAATTCTCGTCAAAATATCATATTATTAACGGAAAACACTCGGTATTTTTTTTTCTTTCAGATCGACTTTGAAGAGAGTTCTGCTGCGTGCCGCGAACCACTGCAGAGGCAACACAGTACCTGACGCGGGAGCTTCCCCAGCGTGTCACCATGGGGCGTGAAAAATTTGAATTTTTTTTTTTTTTTATGTATCTTCAATAAACAACGAACAAAACAAAACAAAAATAATTTTTCGAATATCTCTTTTTTTTCCCACAAAAAAAAATTCTTGAAAAATGGCAAAAAAAAACAGGGGGTCACAGTGGTGTTCTGCCTTAATTTCTTCGTTAAAATACTTTAAAAAAAAAGTCGAATTTCTCTTGACTCACGTCTGCAGTCATTGCCAACGTTCGGCTCCGGGCACAAGCATCGCATCTGATGATCGCATATCGCGTTGCCCGGACAATCGCTGTCGGCGTCGCAGGTAACGATACCAACGCATTTGATGTAGGGATCCGGATCGGGTATCGTACCCTCGGGACAGCCGCAATTGTACGTGCCGTCGGTGTTCGTGCACGTTGCACCGTGGCCGCAAGCGTCGCCCCTCGCGCACTCGTCGATATCTGAAAATCGGTAGGGATTTTTTTTTGTTATATTTAAAAAAAAAAAAATTGTTTTTTTTTTTTTTAAGAAAAAACCCGCAGCGGTACTGGAGAAACAAATTACGATTGTTTCCGCATATTGGAAAATTCGGAATTATAAAATAGAAAATTAGAAATTAGAAAATTGGAAATTAGAAAATTAGAAATCAGAAAATTAGAAATTAGAAATTAGAAAATTAGATAGTCAGGAATAAGAAAATTAGAAATTCGAAACATATAAATCAGAAAATTAGAAATCAGAAAATAGAAAATTAGAGATTAGAAAATTTGAGATTAGAAAATTAGAAATTAGAAAATTAGGAATACGAAAATTATAAATTAAAAAATTAGATATTAGAACATTAGTAATTAGAAAATTATAAATCAGAAAATTCGAAATTAGAAAATCATAAATCAGAAAATTAGAAAATTAGAAATTAAAAAATTAGAAATTCGAAAATTAGATATTAGAAAATTAGAAAATTAGATATTAGAAAATCAGAAATTAGAAAATTAGATATTAGAAAATTATAAATTAGAAAACTATAAATCAGAAAATTATAAATTAGAAAACTATAAATCAGAAAATTAGAAATCAGAAAATAGAAAATTAGAGATTAGAAAATTAGAAATTAGAAAATTAGGAATACGAAAATTATAAATCAAAAAATTAGAATGCAGAAAATTAGAAATTAGAAACTTATAAATTAAAAAATTAGATATTAAAACATTAGTAATTAGAAAATTATAAATCAGAAAATTCGTAATTAGAAAATCATAAATCAGGAAATTAGAAAATTAGAAATTAAAAAATTAGAAATTCGAAAATTAGATATTCGAAAATTAGATATTAGAAAATCAGAAATTAGAAAATTAGAAATTAGAAAATTATAAATTAGAAAACTATAAATCAGAAAATTATAAATTAGAAAACTATAAATCAGAAAATTATAAATTAGAAATTAGAAAATTAGATAGTTAGGTATAAAAAAATTAGAAAATTAGAAATTAAAAAATTAGAAATCAGAAAATAGAAAATTAGAGATTAGAAAATTAGAGATTAGAAAATTAGAAATTAGAAAATTAGGAATACGAAAATTATAAATTCGAAAATTATAAATCAGAAAATTAGAATTCAGAAAATTAGAAATTAGAAAATTAGAAATTAGAAAATTAGTAAATTAGGAATAAGAAAATTATAAAATTATAAATTAGAAAAATATAAATTAAAAAATTAGATATTAGAACATTAGTAATTAGAAAATTATAAATCAGAAAATTCGAAATTAGCAAGTCATAAATCAGGAAATTAGAAAATTAGGAATTGAAAAATTAGAAATTCGAAAATTAGATATTAGAAAATTAGACAATTAGAAATTAGAAAATTAGAAATCGAAAATTAAAAAAATCAGAAATTAAAAAATTACCAAATCAGAAAACGCGAAATCAGAAACTCGGTATTCGTATGTTTTTTGTGCCGCTCATAACGAATCGGAAGTCGAAACTTGAAAATTCAAAATAGCAGATCCAAGATGGCGGACAAAAATGCAAAAATATCCTTGACTTTGATGAAACTCGGTATTCATAGATCTTTAGGGTCGCTAAAGACCCTACAAATCTGAACTCAAAATTTAGAAATCCAAAATGGCGATAGAAAATTCAACATATTACTTCATAATAATGAAACTCGGTACTCGTAGATTTTAAGGGGCGCTGACCACAAATTTAAACTCAAAGTTTGGAAATTCAAAACGGCGAACGAAAATTTCAACAAATTCTTTGATAATGAAACTCGATACTCATAGGTTTTTCGAGGCTGCATCCTTTGAGCCACCTTGGCTCGAAGGATTGCTGCGGTCGGTTTTATAATCAGGAAACAATGAAGATAATCTCTCTCTCTCTGTCTCTCTCTCTCTCTCTCTCTCTCTCTCTCTCTCTCTCTCTCTCTCTCTCTCTCTCTCTCTCTCTCTCTCTCTCTCTCTCTCTCTCTCTCTCTCTCTCTCTCTCTCTCTCCCCCCCCTCTCTCTCTCTCTCTCTCGGCGTGCGATACATACCCATACATTGTTTGAAAGCGTTTCCGGAATATCCAGGTTTGCATTGGCACGTGAAAGCGCCCGGTGTGTTTGTGCAGATAGCATTTTCACTGCAACGTCCCGATGGTCCATTCACTTGATCGCATTCGTTAACATCTGAATTTGAAGAAAAAGAAAAAAAAAATGTGAATCACCATTTGATTAATCACGTAATCTCAGAAACTATTGGGAGTACAAATGAATTCGGTCAAAACTTGGCTCAAAACTTGGATTTGAATCAAAAAATATTTCAAACAAAAGTTGTTTGGAATAATAAAATACATATAAAGTTTTCCGACGTCCAATCCCCTATCTTTGAAAATAACGGCAGAAAAACGGTGTCCAACCCTAAGAAATAGGGGTTGAAAACTTAAAAATCGCCGTATCTCGATAATTAATAACCCGATCAAAAAATATTTCAAACAAAAGTTGTTTGGAATAATAAAATACATATAAAGTTTTCCGACGTCCAATCTCCTATCTTTGAAAATAACGGCAGAAAAACGGTGCCCAACCCTCAGAAATAGGGGTTGAAAACGTAAAAATCGCCGTATCTCGATAATTAATAACTCGATCAAAAAATATTTCAAACAAAAGTTGTTTGGAATAATAAAATACGTATAAAGTTTTCCGACGTCCAATCCCCTATCTTTGAAAATAACAGCACAAAAACGGTGCCCAACCCTCAGAAATAGGGGTTGAAAACTTAAAAATCGCAGTATCTCGATAATTAATAACTCGATCAAAAAATATTTAAAACAAAAGTTGTTTGGAATAATAAAATAGGTATAACGTTTTCTGACGTCCAATCCCCTATCTTTGAAAATAACAGCACAAAAACAGTGCCCAACCCTCAGAAATAGGGGTTGAAAACTTAAAAATCGCCGTATCTCGATAATTAATAACCCGATCAAAAAATATTTCAAACAAAAGTTGTTTGGAATAATAAAATACGTATAAAGTTTTCCGTCGTCCAATCCCCTATCTTTGAAAATAACGGCACAAAAACGGTGCCCAACCCTAAGAAATAGGGGTTGAAAACTTAAAAATCGCCGTATCTCGATAATTAATAACTCGATCAAAAAATATTTCAAACAAAAGTTGTTTGGAATAATAAAATACGTATAAAGTTTTCCGACGTCCAATCCCCTATCTTTGAAAATAACGGCAGAAAAACGGTGCCCAACCCTCAGAAATAGGGGTTGAAAACTTAAAAATCGCCGTATCTCGATAATTAATAGCCCGATCAAAAAATATTTCAAACAAAAGTTGTTTGGAATAATAAAATAGGTATAAAGTTTTCTGACGCCCAATCCCCTATCTTTGAAAATAACGGCAGAAAAACGGTGCCCAACCCTCAGAAATAGGGGTTGAAAACTTAAAAATCGCCGTATCTCGATAATTAATAGCCCGATCAAAAAATATTTCAAACAAAAGTTGTTTGGAATAATAAAATAGGTATAAAGTTTTCTGACGCCCAATCCCCTATCTTTGAAAATAACGGCATAAAAACGGTGCCCAAGCCTCAGAAATAGGGGTTGAAAACTTAAAAATCGCCGTATCTCGATAATTAATAACCCGATCAAAAAATATTTCAAACAAAAGTTGTTTGGAATAATAAAATACGTATAAAGTTTTCCGACGTCCAATCCCCTATCTTTGAAAATAACGGCAGAAAAACGGTGCCCAACCCTAAGAAATAGGGGTTGAAAACTTAAAAATCGCCGTATCTCGATAATTAATAGCCCAATCAAAAAATGTCCTATTTCATTGGGATTACTTTCAGTATGCAACCATCTAGCTTCAGTCAAAAATTCTGTTTCTACGCTAAAAAGTGCTGGGTCTTCGTCTCTTTTACTGGACTAATAGCACTGAACTCGTGAAATGGGCTTTGGCAGGTTCAGAGGAGGCTACAAATTCTTTACTCGGGATTGGGGGATGAGAAAAATTGCTGTCATACAGCAATTGTCAATAAACGAGTGCCTCCCCCACCCTTGAACGAAGCCCGGTTCGGCTATGAAAATGAATAGCTCACCAACGCAGCCGACGGATATATCGTTAGGATTGAAGGTCCATCCATCGTCGCAAATGCAATAAGCCTCGTGGCCGTCGGCTTTGCAATAAGCGTGTTCACCGCACGTAACTTCATCGCAGGGTGCTTTGCACGCGGCGTGTGGCGGTGTACCGACAAATCCAGTCTCGCACTCGCAGTGAAAACTTCCACGTGTGTTTGTACAAATAGCCGAGGGCCCGCATCGATTGGCAAGACATTCGTTGATATCTTCGCATTCGGCACCCACCGCTTTGAAGCCTTCCTTGCAGAAACACTGACCCTCGATGCATTCGGCATTGTTGACGCATTCGAAGTTTGTCTTGCATAGTGTCGTGACGTCCGTCTGCAATGAAAGCAAAATTTAACTTCTATGCGCATAATTTCTTTAAAGATCAAATAGTCAACACGTACGAAGTCTCACCCTCGCCATTAATATGCAATCTAAATGTAGAATGCTCCATAATAAGATGATTTATGTTTTTTTTTTCTCTCACCTGATCGCAGGCGACTTGAGGACTAGGATTGGCGCTATATCCGGGTGGACATAGGCAGGTATATCCGGGCACGGTATTCTTACAAATTGCATTGGAACCGCAGGGATTATGGTGCGCCGTGCACTCGTCAATATCTAAAGGAAGACAATAAACGTAAAGAAAGAAACGAATATTATATTACTGGATGTTTTTGTCAAGCGGATATTATAGTTGCAGCATTGAGCCAAAAAAAAAAAAAATTATGTAATAGACTGTTAGATTGTGAGAGCCTAACCGGTGCAGCCTTTAAAAGGATCGCCGGTGTAATCCTGCTTGCATCTGCAAACGAAGCTTCCGAGTGTGTCGATGCACTCGGCGTTATCGCCACAAGGTTTCTCCTTGCACTCGTTAACGTCTGTGGGGCGGGCCCGTCCGGTTGTAACGATAGAATTATGTCATTAGTTTTTATTGCACATGGGTAAAAGAGGCAGCAAGAGAGAGAGAGAGAGAGAAAGAGAGAGGTAGAGAGGAAGAGGTAGAGAGGAAGAGGTAGAGAGAAAGAGGTAGAGAGGAAGAGGTAGAGAGGAAGAGGTAGAGAGGAAGAGGTAGAGAGGAAGAGGTAGAGAGGAAGAGGTAGAGAGGAAGAGGTAGAGAGGAAGAGGTAGAGAGGAAGAGGTAGAGAGGAAGAGGTACAGAGGAAGAGGTAGAGAGGAAGAGGTAGAGAGGTAGAGGTAGAGGTAGAGAGGTAGAGAGGTAGAGGTAGAGAGGTTGAGGTAGAGAGGTTGAGGTAGAGAGGTAGAGGTAGAGAGGCAGAGGTAGAGAGATAGAGGTAGAGAGGTAGAGGTAGAGAGGTAGAGGTAGAGAGGTAGAGGTAGAGTGGTAGAGGTAGAGAGGTAGAGGTGGAGAGGTAGAAGGGGAGAGGTAGAAGTAGAGAGGTAGAGGTAGAGAGGCAGAGGTAGAGAGGTAGACGTAGAGAGGTAGTAGAGGTGGAGAGGTGAAGATAGAGAGGTAGAGGTACGGGTAGAGGGAGAGGGGGAAGGTAGAGGAGTAGCGTTAGAGGTAGAGGTAGAGGTAGAATTAGAGGTAGAGGTAGAGAGGTAGAGACGTAGAGAGGTAGAGGTAGAGAGGTAGAGGTAGAGAGGTAGAGGTAGAGAGGTAGAGGTAGAGAGGTAGAGGTAGAGAGGTAGAGGTAGAGAGGTAGAGGTAGAGAGGTAGAGGTAGAGAGGTAGAGGTAGAGAGGTAGAGGTAGAGAAGTAGAGGTAGAGAGGTAGAGGTAGAGAGGTGGAGGTAGAGAGGTAGAGGTAGAGAGGTAGAGGTAGTGAGGTAGAGAGGTAGAGGTAGTGAGGTAGAGAGGTAAAGGTAGAAAGGTAAAGGTAGAGAGGTAGAGATAGAGAGGTAGATGTAGAGAGGTAGAGGTGAGAGGTAGAGACAGAGCGGTAGAGACAGAGCGGTAGAGGTAGAGAGATAGAGGTAGAGTGGTAGAGGTGGAGAGGTAGAGGTAGAGAGGTAGACGTAGAGAGGTAGAGATAGAGAGGTAGAGATAGAGAGGTAGAGATAGAGAGGCAGAGGTAGAGAGGTAGACGTAGAGAGGTAGTAGAGGTGGAGAGGTGAAGATAGAGAGGTAGAGGTAGAGGTACGGGTAGAGGTAGAGGGGGAAGGTAGAGGAGTAGAGTTGTAGGTAGAGGTACAGGTAGAGGTAGAGGTAGAATTAGAGGTAGAATTAGAGGTAGAGGTAGAGAGGTAGAGGTAGAGAGGTAGAGGTAGAACGGTAGAGGTAGTGAGGTAGAGGTAGTGCGGTAGAGGTAGTGAGGTAGAGGTAGTGAGGTAGAGGTAGAGGGGTAGAGAGGTAGAGCGGTAGAGGTAGTGAGGTAGAGGTAGAGGTAGAGAGGTAGAGATACAGCGGTAGAGAGGTAGAGGTAGAGAGGTAGAGGTAGAGAGGTAGAGGTAGAGAGGTAGAGGTAGAGAGGTAGAGGTAGAGAGGTAGAGGTAGAGAGGTAGAGGTAGAGAGGTAGAGGTAGAGAGGTAGAGGTAGAGAGGTAGAGGTAGAGAGGTAGAGGTAGAGAGGTAGAGGTAGAGAGGTAGAGGTAGAGAGGTAGAGGTAGAGAGGTAGAGGTAGAGAGGTAGAGGTAGAGAGGTAGAGGTAGAGAGGTAGAGGTAGAGAGGTAGAGGTAGACAGGTAGAGGTAGAGAGGTAGAGGTAGAGAGGTAGAGGTAGAGGGGTAGAGGTAGAGAGGTAGCGGTAGAGAGGTAGAGGTAGAGAGGTAGAGGTAGAGAGGTAGAGGTAGAGAGGTAGAGGTAGAGAGGTAGAGGTAGAGAGGCAGAGGTAGAGAGGTAGACGTAGAGAGGTAGTAGAGGTGGAGAGGTGAAGATAGAGAGGTAGAGGTAGAGGTACGGGTAGAGGTAGAGGGGGAAGGTAGAGGAGTAGAGTTGTAGGTAGAGGTACAGGTAGAGGTAGAGGTAGAATTAGAGGTAGAATTAGAGGTAGAGGTAGAGAGGTAGAGGTAGAACGGTAGAGGTAGTGAGGTAGAGGTAGTGAGGTAGAGGTAGAGGGGTAGAGAGGTAGAGTGGTAGAAGTAGTGAGGTAGAGGTAGAGGTGGAGAGGTAGAGATACAGCGGTAGAGAGGTAGAGAGGTAGAGGTAGAGGTAGAGGTAGAGAGGTAGAGGTAGAGAGGTAGAGGTAGAGAGGTAGAGGTAGAGAGATAGAGATAGAGAGGTAGAGGTAGAGAGGTAGAGGTAGAGAGGTAGAGGTAGAGAGGTAGAGATATAGAGGTAGAGATAGAGAGGTAGAGATAGAGAGGTAGAGGTAGAGAGGTAGACGTAGAGAGGTAGAGAGGTAGAGGTAGAGCGGTAGAGGTAGAGCGGTAGAGGTAGAGCGGTAGAGGTAGTGAGGTAGAGAGGTAGAGGTAGAAAGGTAAAGGTAGAGAGGTAGAGATAGAGAGGTAGAGGTAGAGAGGTAGAGGTGAGAGGTAGAGATAGAGCGGTAGAGGTAGAGAGGTAGAGGTAGAAAGGTAGATATAGAGGGCTAGAGGTAGCGAGGTAGCGGTAGAGCGGTAGAGGTAGTGAGGTAGAGGTAGAGCGGTAGAGGTAGTGAGGTAGAGAGGTCGAGGTAGAAAGGTAAAGGTAGAGAGGTAGAGATAGAGAGGTAGAGGTAGAGAGGTAGAGGTGAGAGGTAGAGATAGAGCGGTAGAGGTAGAGAGGTAGAGGTAGAAAGGTAGAGATAGAGGGCTAGAGGTAGCGAGGTAGCGGTAGAGGTAGAGGTAGAGAGGTAGAGGTAGAAAGGTAGAGCTAGAGAGGTAGAGGCAGAGCGTTAAAGGTAGTAAGGTAGAGGTAGAGAGGTAGAGACAGTGCGGTAGAGGTAGTGAGGTAGAGGTAGAGAGGTAGAGGTAGAGCGGTAGAGGTAGAGAGGTAGAGGCAGTGCGGTAGAGGTAGTGAGGTAGAGGTAGAGAGGTAGAGGCAGTGCGGTAGAGGTAGTGAGGTAGAGGTAGAGAGGTAGAGGCAGAGCGGTAGAGGTAGTGAGGTAGAGGCAGAGAGGTAGAGGCAGAGCGGTAGAGGCACTGAGGTAGAGGCAGAGCGGTAGAGGTAGAGAGGTAGAGGCAGAGCCGGTAGAGGTAGTGAGGTAGAGGCAGAGCGGTAGAGGTAGTGAGGTAGAGTTAGAAAGGTAGAGGTAGTGAGGTAGAGGCAGAGCGGTAGAAGTAGAGAGGTAGAGGTAGAGCGGTAGAGGTAGAGAGGTAGAGGCAGAAGATAGAGATAGCGAGGTGGTCGAGGTAGAAGTAGAGGAAGCGGTTGAGGCAGCGGTGGTAGAGGTAGAGGTCGAGGTAGAGGTAGAGGTAGATGTACAGGCAGAGAGAAAGAGAGAGAACGTAGAAAAACGATCGTTAAATTTTGTTACTGACTTTCGCACAAAATCAGGCCTTGACCAATGAAACCCTGCGGGCATAAGCACTTGTAGGAGCCCGGAACGTTGATGCATTTAGCGTTTGGGGCGCAAGCGTTTGTCCTCGAGCATTCGTTTACGTCGATGCATCCGTAGACGTTGTCCTTCTCGTAACCGGCAAGACAACGACACTCGTAGCTTCCCTCGTTGTTCACGCAATTTGAATCTTTTCCACACGGCGTACTCGTCTCACACTCGTTTACGTCTGTGTTAATAGTTAATTAACGTTTCTTTCAAGCCCTGATACGAGCCACTTGGCGTAGAATTTCTCATTGGCAGGCTCGTGACGATATGCGATTTGTCGTTTTTTTTTTTTTTTTTTTATACATAATTCGCATCCTCAAAAGTGTTGAAAACATGGGTAAAAGGATATTTTCGTATCTAAAGTAAATTTTCGAATTTAGAGACTAAACTTTAAACGTTAAATGCATTTTTTTTTTTTTTTTTGGAAAGACGATACCACCTTAAGGAAATGGAGAATCCAAATTGTCCAAATCCAAATGTGAGTCGTTTTTTCGTTTTTTTTTTTTTTGTTCCAAAAATTCGGAAAATTGAAAAATTTTGTTGAAAAAAAAAAAAAAATGAATTTTTTTTCAGTCAACTTCGTTGTAGTTACCGTAACAACCAAACAAACCCAAACAAACCCAAAAATTCGAAAAATTGAAAAATTTTGTTGAAAAAAAAAAATAATGAATTTTTTTCAGTCAACTTCGTTGTAGTTACCGTAACAACCAAACAAACCCAAACAAACCCAACCAAACCCAAACAAACCCAAACATACCCAAAAATTCGAAAAATTCAAAAATTTTGTTGAAAAAAAAAAATGAATTTTTTTCAGTCAACTTCGTTGTAGTTACCGTAACAACCAAACAAACCCAAACAAACCCAAAAATTCGAAAAATTGAAAAATTTTGTTGAAAAAAAAAAAATGAATTTTTTTTCAGTGAACTTCGTTGTAGTTACCGTAACAACCAAACAAACCCAAACAAACCCAAACAAACCCAAACAAACCCAAACAAACCCAAACAAACCCAAACAAACCCAAAAATTCGAAAAATTGAAAAATTTTGTTGACAAAAAAAAAAAATGATTTTTTCTTCAGTCAACTTCGTTGTAGTTACCGTAACAACCCGTCAAAGGATCGCCGTCCATGCCAACGGGACACGCGCATCTGTAGGTGCCTCTCATGTTTGTACAAAGAGCGGAACGTCCGCAAGGACTTTTCGTACATTCGTCAGTGTCCGTACAACCGTCATTTGGATCGCCCTCGTAGCCTTTCGGACATTTGCACTCGTAATTGCCGTCAAGATTTATGCAAATTGCACCTGGCCCACAAATATCATCCTTCCGACACTCGTCGATGTCGTAGCACTGGAAAAATTTTCGGCGATTAAAGGAAAAAAAAAATTAATGGATTTTACGAGCTTGATCGTACTTTGGGAAATTTATGGTATCTTCGAGGATTTTTTTTTTTTTTTTTTTTTTTTTTTTTTTTCATGTACAAATAAGTCTCCGCCGTTTGACAAAAGATGGCATCACCAGGAGATTACGGTTGAAATTGTCAAATGTGAAACGTCATATCGTAAGGTTGGGACATCTGGCAAGACCATAATCTTTTTTTTTTTTTTTTTTTTTTCATCCCAATCCTTTTTCATCCTAATGGTTAGGCCGAAAAAAAAAAAAAAAAACAATAAAAACCCTGCGAAATCTCATAACCGCGTATATGCGGTATATGAGAATTTCGCGGGGGGTTTTTTTTTTTTTTTTTTTTTTCGGCCTAACCATCGCAGGTACGATTCTGAAAATTTTTTCGCACACTCTTCACCCAATGACCGACATCCTGTAAAATTTGTACCCAAATCGAAAGTTCGCTATTGGGTTTAAAAAAAATGTTATTCTCATTTTTCTTTTTTTTTTTTTGGCCAAATTTCAATGTTCTCAGTGCAGAAAAATTATGATTTTGATTTTTTTTTTTTTTTTTCACGATAAAGCGGAAAAAATAAAGTTTTTATTCTTGTGTTTTTTTTTTTTTTTGATGAATATTTTTTTCGGATACTGTGTTCGTAATGAAAAAAATTGAAAATCCTGAACGGACGGCTAAAAAAAATCTACTAAAAAACAATCCACACACACACACACACACGTTCCTTTTGACTAATATTTCGAAGTGGCAGAATTTGAAAAAAATTTGAGAGGTTGAAGAAAAAAAAAAGTGGCCCAGTTGACGAAGAATGCCTCGAATACGGAAGAAAAAAAAGAAAAAAAAATACTTGTATCTCCGAGCAGTAAATTGTACGCGGATACGCGCGGCTTTTTCGTCTCGAACTTACGTTCGTAAAAGGATCTCCTTGGTATCCTTCGCGGCACTTGCACGTATAATTTCCATGATTATTTTGACAAATGGCATTATCGCCGCAAGCATCCGGCAGCTCGCACTCGTCGATGTCGTCGCAATGCACCTCGCCGTCTCCCTTGAAACCGGGCAAGCATTTGCATAGAAAATTCGACGGTAGATTGCAGCACTCGGCGTTCTCGACGCAACGGGCCGCGAGCGACGTATCGTCGCACTCGTTGATGTCTGAAAAATGAACATGTTTTTTATTTTCTTTTGTTTTGTTTTATTTTGTGAAAAAAAAAATTGTTTGGGTTTGTTTGGGTTTGTTTGGGTTTGTTTGGGTTTGTTTGGGTTCGTTTGGGTTTGTTTGGGTTTGTTTGTTTGTGTTTGTTTGGCTTTGTTTGGGTAAAAAAAATTGTGTGTTAATTTTCAAATTAACAAATAAAATGTTCGAGAAGAGGTCCGTTGTTTCTTATAAAAAAAAAACGTTTGGGTTTGGGTTTGTTTGGGTTTGTTTGGGTTTGTTTGGGTTTGTTTGTTTGTGTTTGTTTGGGTTTGCTTGTTTGTGTTTGTTTGGGTTTGTTTGGGTAAAAAAATTGTGTGTTAATTTTCAAATTAACAAATAAAATGTTCGAGAAGAGGTCCGTTGTTTCTTATAAAAAAAAAACGTTTGGGTTTGGGTTTGTTTGGGTCTGTTTGTTTGTGTTTGTTTGGGTTTGCTTGTTTGTGTTTGTTTGGCTTTGTTTGGGTAAAAAAATTGTGTGTTAATTTTCAAATTAACAAATAAAATGTTCGAGAAGAGGTCCGTTGTTTCTTATAATAAAAAAAAACGTTTGGGTTTGGGTTTGTTTGGGTTTGTTTGTTTGTGTTTGTTTGGGTTTGCTTGTTTGTGTTTGTTTGGGTTTGTTTGGGTTTGTTTGGGTTTGTTTGGGTTTGTTTGGGTTTGTTTGGGTTTGTTTGTTTGTGTTTGTTTGGCTTTGTTTGGGTAAAAAAAATTGTGTGTTAATTTTCAAATTAACAAATAAAATGTTCGAGAAGAGGTCCGTTGTTTCTTATAAAAAAAAAACGTTTGGGTTTGGGTTTGTTTGGGTTTGTTTGTTTGGGTTTGCTTGTTTGTGTTTGTTTGGCTTTGTTTGGGTAAAAAAATTGTGTGTTAATTTTCAAATTAACAAATAAAATGTTCGAGAAGAGGTCCGTTGTTTCTTATAATAAAAAAAAACGTTTGGGTTTGGGTTTGTTTGTTTGGGTTTGCTTGTTTGTGTTTGTTTGGGTTTGTTTGGGTTTGTTTGGGTTTGTTTGGGTGTGTTTGGGTTTGTTTGGGTTTGTTTGGGTTTGTTTGGGTTTGTTTGGGTTTGTTTGGGTTTGTTTGGGTTTGTTTGTTTGTGTTTGTTTGGCTTTGTTTGGGTAAAAAAAATTGTGTGTTAATTTTCAAATTAACAAATAAAATGTTCGAGAAGAGGTCCGTTGTTTCTTATAAAAAAAAAACGTTTGGGTTTGGGTTTGTTTGGGTTTGTTTGTTTGTGTTTGTTTGGGTTTGCTTGTTTGTGTTTGTTTGGCTTTGTTTGGGTAAAAAAATTGTGTGTTAATTTTCAAATTAACAAATAAAATGTTCGAGAAGAGGTCCGTTGTTTCTTATAATAAAAAAAAACGTTTGGGTTTGGGTTTGTTTGGGTTTGTTTGGGTTTGTTTGTTTGTGTTTGTTTGGGTTTGCTTGTTTGTGTTTGTTTGGCTTTGTTTGGGTAAAAAAAATTGTGTGTTAATTTTCAAATTAACAAATAAAATGTTCGAGAAGAGGTCCGTTGTTTCTTATAAAAAAAAAAATGTTTGGGTTTGGGTTTGTTTGGGTTTGTTTGGGTAAAAAAAATTGTGTGTTAATTTTCAAATTAACAAATAAAATGTTCGAGAAGAGGTCCGTTGTTTCTTATTAAAAAAAAAATGTGAGTAACATTTTTCGTCATGTATCCAATGTATACAGAAATTTTTATTACGATAAAAATATATGACAAGATTGTACTTGATAAAAGTGACAAACAAAAAGGTCCATTGGCAGAATATTTATTGAAAATTATGACTTCGTGTTCGTGTGACTGCGTGAACGACGACGTCGAGGCAACGAGAACAAAAAAAAAACAAAAAAAAAGAAACACGGGTGATACGTACCTTCGCAATGGAAGCCATCGCCGCGATAACCAGGAAAGCACGAACAGTAAAAGCTGCCGAGTGTATTCGTACAATGTGCAAAAATATCACAGGGCCTGTACTTGCACTCGTTCTCATCTGCGAAAAGAAACGCAAGGAAGATATTCGTTTTGATGAATTTTCGAAAAACGTCTACGCAATAGACTAGCCGAAAGAATCAAAGAATAACGAAGAAAAAAAAATTGACACTCTGATTTTTTTAGTGATTTTCTACGGGCTGTAAGTTGGCGAAAAATGATTGTAGAACAATGAAGAAAAAGAGCGGATTGAAGCTTGAGGCCTCTAGTTTCGAGTCGCAGTTATTCAACATACTAAATAGTTGGCAGTTTACGAGGAATCATGAAAATTCAAACTAAACCAAAACCCCAATAAACCTCGACAAACCCCATCAAGCTTCAACAAGCCCCAAGAAACCTCAACAGCCCTAAATAAACCCCAACAAATCTCAACAAATCCCAACGAACCTCGACAAACCCAAACAAACCTCAACGAACCCCATGAAACCCCAACAAACCTTAACAAACCCAAACAAACCCCAACAAACCCCAACAAACCTCAACAAACCCAAATAAACTTCAACAAACCTCAACAAACCCCAACAAACCAAACCAAACCCCAAACAAACCCAAACAAACCTCAACAAACTCCAACGAACCCCAACAAACCTCAACAAACCCCAACAAACCTCAACAAACCCCATCAAACCCCATCAAATCCCAACAAACCTTAACACACCCTAACAAACCCAAACAAACCTCAACAAACCAAACCAAGCCCCATAAAACCTCAACAAACCTCAACAAGCCCAAACAAACCCAAACAAACCCCAACAAACCTCAACAAACTTCAACAAACTTCAACAAACCCCAACAAACCAAACCAAACCTCAACAAACCCCATAAAACCCCAACAAACCAAACCAAACCCCAAACAAACCCAAACAAACCTCAACAAACTCCAACAAACCTCAACAAACCCCAACAAACCTCAACAAACCCCAACAAACCTCAACAAACCCCATCAAACCCCATCAAATCCCAACAAACCTTAACAAACCCTAACAAACCCCAACAAACCTCAACAAACCAAACCAAACCCCAACAAACCTCAACAAACCCCATAAAACCTCAACAAACCTCAGCAAGCCCAAACAAACCCAAACAAACCCCAACAAACCTCAACAAACTTCAACAAACTTCAACAAACCTCAACAAACCCCAACAAACCAAACCAAACCCCAACAAACCAAACCAAACCCCAACAAACCTCAACAAACCCCATAAAACCTCAACAAACCTCAACAAGCCCAAACAAACCCAAACAAACCCCAACAAACCTCAACAAACCCCAACAAACTTCAACAAACCTCAACAAACCTCAACGAACCCCAGCAAATCCCAACTAACCCGAACAAACCTTATCAAACCTCAACAAACTCCAACGAACCCCAACAAACCCCAACAAACCTCAACAAACCCCAACAAACCTCAACAAACCCCATCAAACCCCAACAAACCTTAACAAACCTAAACAAACCCCAACTAACCTCAACAAACCTCAACAAACCCAAACAAACGTCAACAAACTTCAACAAACCTCAACAAACCCCAACAAACCAAACCCCAACAAACCAAACCAAACCCCAACAAACCTCAACAAGCCCCAACAAACCCCAACAAACCTCAACAGCACTAAACAAACCCCGACAAACCTCAACAACCCTAACAAACCTCAACAAACCTCAACAAACCTCAACAAACCCAAATAAACTTCAGCAAACTTCAACAAACCCGAACAAACCCAAACAAACCCCAACAAACCTCAACAAACCCCAACAAACCTCAACAAACCCCAAGAAACAAGAAGACCGCGTGGAGTCCAAAGATCCACAGAACATATTCAGATAATAAGGACGAAAGAAAAAACAAACGTTACCTGGTACTTGACAATTGCATCCACCGAATCCATCGTTACAATGGCACACAGAATCGAGGCAGACACCGTTCTGGCACTTGGTCCCGTCCTCTTTTGTGCAATCGTCTGTTCAAATGATAAAATTCATTAATTAGAGACTGTACGGATATAAATGACGAACACATATTTTTGTTTTTATTTCATCAAAATTTCTATACAGCGCGATATAACAAAATTCTCAATAATACAATTTTTATTAAAGCTTTTGAGAGTACACGGAAGATCAACATAACCTCACAAATTTTCCAACTCAGTTTTCTCATGGATGCCTAAGTTTTTGAAGAAAAACCGAAGCGTCAGGCTCTGAAGAATTATCTCAGGCAGAGCACGACGATTTTCTTTTGCCCTAAATATTATTTATCTTCAAGAAATTTCGTTTCGAAAAATTTCAGATATCTCGCACTCACGTGTCACGTGGTTGCCAGACGTTTTTTTATTTTGAAGGACGTTTGGTCCGCGTTAAAGTCGGGCGGCGTCTTTTTCGGAGGACGACTGGTCCTTGTTAAATGTTAGAAGCAGAAATATGTGTTTTTTTTTTACGTGAAACATACGACGTTCTCTCGTTTAACGTATGCGTTACTTTCTAACGCTGCCATGGAGGGGGGCGGGGGGGGGGGGGGGGGGGAAGAGAGGGACATAGCCGGCGAGTGAGAGAGACCTGCGCATGCGCTCTAGTATCCCCATGGTATACGAAGAATTATACGGCGCCCAACTAGCAACCTTTTTAAAAACATTCTTTCTGTTGCTTCTCCTATACCGAGCAAATGTTTTTGAAATGTGCCTCAAGTGACGCTCCGCAGTCATTTGCTTTGTTGCGTTGGGCTGTTTGCCACGGTGTGTTTACATTCGATTTGTCGTTTGGAGAATTTTAGTTGCTGTTTTGTTTCATTTTTTTTTATAAAAGATTTTGTAAAATATGTGAGGTGGAGTGATACGCGATGAATATTAAAAGTGACGATTTAAAACACTGAAAGTACGAAAAGTGGAAAATGGCTATTGTGCGAATAACCGATCGAGTTCTAGATCGTCAGGAGGTACGTTTTATTTTTATCTTTTTCTATCGTTCTCAATAATTTCCATCTATCGTAAATAAGAAAAATAATAATAATAAGTGACGAGAAAAATGACGAATGAAAATAATCAACAGAAAATTTAAGGCGGGCAACCACTTTGGATACTTCAAAATGTCCCAAACAAACCCAAACAAACCCAAACAAGCCCAAACAACCACTTTGGATACTTCAAAAAGTCCTTTTTTTTTTAAATTTCACAAATCTCTAGCACAATATTGAGTGAAGTAAAAAGTTCTGAGCGTTTTCCCCTAGATGTCTCCAGTGAGCCATATCTCACGATGTATACATCGCATCGGGTCATACACGGCGATTCAAAGGTGACGCTTCAAAAAAAGTTCTTTGACAGTTTTGCGTTTGGTGAAGCCAGTTGTGCGTTACAGCGTTCCAAAATGGAGGTAAAAAAAAAAAAAGAGAAAATTCGATACATTCTTCATTACCACTACGACCAAGGTGAAAAGGCGGAGCAGGCGGCCAAAAAAATGTGTACTGTTTACGGAGCCAATACAGTATCGAATGCAACAGCAAAGCGATGGTTCCAACGATTCCGTTCTGGTAATATGTACGTCAAAGTTGAGGCAAGCTCTGGTAGGCCAATCGTCGAAAATGTCGATAAAATCATGGAAATCGTCGAGTCGGACTGGCATGTGAGGACTTATTCCATTGCCCAGGAACTGAAGATTAGCCAGAAAAAGCGTTTGGAAGCATTTGCATAAGGCTGGTCATCAAGAAGAAGCTCTCGATGTATGGGTGCCACACGAATTGACGCAAAAAAGAACCTTTTGGACCGAATTGATGCCTGCGATACTTTGCCGCAAACGTAACGAAATCGCTCCATTTTTTAAGCGAATGGTGACTGGCGATGAAAAATGGCTAACACACGAGAACAACAGCCGAAAAACGATCGTGGTCCAATCGCGTTGAGCCGGCCCAAACGATCGCCAAGCCCGGATTAACGGGCCAAGAAGGTGTTTGCTGTGTGTGTGTGTTGGTGGAATTGGAAGGGAATAATCCACTATGAGCTGCTCCCATCGGGCCAAACACTCAATTCGGACCTCTACTGTCAACAACTGACCGGATTGAAGCAGGCGATCGACAAGAAGCGGCCAGAATTGGCCCAATAGGAAGGGTGTTGGTGTTCCATCAGGACAACGCCAGGCCGCGCACATCTTTAACGACGCGCCAGAAGCTCCGAGAGCTTTGATGGGAGGTTCTATCGCACACGCCGTATAGTCCAGACCTGGCCATCAAGTGATAATCACCTTTTCAAGGATTTGCAAAATTTTCTTGATGGTACAAAACTGGCCTCAAGAGAGGCTTGTGCAAATGAGCTGGTCAAGTTTTCGACTTCTTCAATCGCGGAATTATGAAATTGCCTTCAAAATGGACAAAAGTTATCGAACAAAACGGCGCATATTTGATCCAAAACGGATGTTAATTTCATCGTCGAAATAAAGCGATAAAACGCTCAGAACTTTTTACTTCATCTAATACAAATGTTCGCTTTTATTTGCCAATAGCAGCGGTTAAATTAAATTTCTTTCCTCGTGTATCACCAAATAAAGTAGGTTTCACAACTTATCTCGACCTCAGTCACAACTTACCTTGGTACAAGCAGAATTGTGACACCGGGGTTCGGTTTTTGTCGATTTTCTCAAAAACCTCAATACTCTTATTTATCTTTATGCTTCGAATAGAGCACGGCATTAGCTAGGTCAAGTTATACAGTTCATAGATGTAGAATTGTTTCACGGCTAGTTAAGGGACAACACCACTGTGACGGCTTCAAAAAATCGATTTTTTGAAAACCATCTAGAAAAATCTAAAATACATTTAAGATTAAGATGCCGTTGGAGCCAGGTCGAAAAAATAATTATTTTCGGAGATATTGAATATATTTTGTGGAGCGGTGCAGCGCTCCGTGACGCTCGGGCTCCCGCGCAGCCGCCTCTTCCTGAGGAAGTATCGGAGGCAATTGCGCCAGTCTTCGAAAAATTTGAGCAGAGACGATTTGCTGCAGCGTTGTTTGGGCGGCTTCGCGCAAAACAACAACGAAAGCTACAACAAATCAGTTTGGGCAATAGCCCCCAAGTGTCAGTCCGGGAGCAAAAAAATCGTCGATATTGCAGCTGATATCGCGGTATTATTATTCAATGATGGCCTGAGAAGCCTCATGAAAGTTTTGGAGACGTTGGGGATAACTATCGGCCCAAATTGTTTCAATTTTTGCGTTGAAACCGACGCAGCGCGGATCGAGCTGGCGGAGCGCTCGCTCACAGACGCTGCAAAAGAGGCAAGAAGGAGCTACTACAAGTTCGAGAAAAGATGCTAGGGACAATCATTTGCTTCTTGAAGGCCAGCTATATGGTGTGCCGGCATCGCTGATTAAAGGTAAAAAAATTTTTTTTTCCAATTTATCGCATAAATTAACAAACCTAAAACTTTGAACGCGTTTTTCTCAAAACCACTTTTTTGAGTGCGGCACGCAGCAGAACTCGAGCAATTTTTATCCGATCGACTTCAAATTTGGACTGCATCAATAAAACTAGATTATCTAAAGAAGTACATAGGATTTTTTCGATATCTCAATAATAAAAAAAGTTATAGCCTATTTTCGACGAGAAATTTTGCTCGAAAATCGTCCTTTAATTTCAAAAGCGTGCCTATTTTTTTAAAATCAATATTTTTTCAAATCCCTGTGTACTTCACTTCAAAATATCATATTATTAACGAAAACACTCGGTATTTTTTTTTTTCAGATCGACTTTGAAGAGAGTTCTGCTGCCTGCCGCGAACCACTGCAGAGGCAACGAAGTACCTGACGCGGGAGCTTCCCCAGCGTCACCATGGGGCGTGAAAAATTTGAAATTTTTTTTTTCATGTATCTTCAATAAACAACGAACAAAACAAAAAAATTTTTTTTCGAATATCTCTTTTTTTTCCCACAAAAAAAAATTCTTGAAAAATGGCAAAAAAACAGGGGGTCACACTGGTGTTCTGCCTTAAAGTAAAAAAGTCGTGACAACCCTCCTCGGACTCCCTTACGTGCGATCATACACGCCAGACTTACCCGTGCACTTGAGTCTGTCGCGTCGCTCATCCGTGCCTCCGTAACAATCGTTATTCGCGTCGCAGAGCTTGGACAGTTCGAGCAGTTGGAGAACATCGGTTGACTCGTTAACCTGACACCCGAAGTAACCGTCCTCGAGATTTAAGAAGAATACATCTCGCCTCGGTCCTCGTTTGATTCCGCTGAGACAATCGGCCTGTGAAGCAAATAGAATTCATCGCGGTTTCATCTGTCATCAATGTTCAATCGTCCCGAATCATTGTCCCGAGTTATTTTGGATCAAGGGGTGTCCTGTAGCGGCATTGAAAAAATTGTTTTTCTTTTACGTTAAATGTTTGAAGCTGAAGAACGATTTTACGATCCTGTAAACGCTGTTTAGAAACGGCAAGTCGAAACTTCAAACACCTTTCTTTATTTTTCTCAAAACGAGATTATTGAAGTTTGTGTTGATTTAATTAAAACACAAAGTTGAATTAATTCTTAGCGTTTTACAAGAGACGGCGTAGGTAGTACAGTATTTCGTTGTTGCTGACAGTAATGTATTAATCGTGAAACAGCTATCATTGAATGTCATTTGCTGTACATAACAACTCTTTTTGAATCGTACATAACAACACTTTATAATTCATTGAATATGTCAACATTTGTGCCGAATAAAGTGTTTTTTTTTTTTTGCGGGGAGTTTTACTTCATTACTTTAATATGAAGAAAAGTGCTGCTGAAGCCCGTCGTATTTTAGTGGAAGTGTATGGTGAACGTGCTCTAGCTGAGCAAACGTGTCGGGAGTGGTTTGCACGTTTCTATTACTAAATTGTAATTCTATTACTGAATTGTAATTATATTTCTGAATTGTAATTCTACTTCTGAATTGTAACTCTATTACTGAATTGTAATTATATTTCTGAATTGTAATTCTACTTCTGAATTGTAACTCTATTACTGAATTGTAATTCTATAACTGAATGGTAACTCTATTACTGAATTGTAATTCTATTACTGAATTATAACTCTATTACTAGTTGGTAATTCAATTACTGAATTGTAACGATATTACTGAATTGTAATTCTATGACTGAATTGTAATTATATTTCTGAATTGTAATTCTATTACTGAATTGTAACTCTATTACTGAATTGTAATTCTATTACTGAATTCTAATTCTATTACTGAATTATAACTCTATTACTAGTTGGTAATTCAATTACTGAATTGTAATTCTATTACTGAATTGTAATTCTATTACTGAATTGTAATTCTATTACTGAATTGTAATTCTATTTCTGAATTGTAACTCTATTACTGAATTGTAATTCTATTACTGAATTATAACTCTATTACTGAGTTGTAAATCCATTACAGAATTTTAATTCTATTACTCAGTTGTAAATCTATTACTGAATTGTAAATCTATTACTGAATTGTAACTCTATTACTGAATTGTAACTCTATTACTGAATTGTAATTCTATTACTGAATTGTAATTCTATTACTGAATTGTAATTCTATTACTGAATTGTAACTCTATTACTGAATTGTAATTCTATTACTGAATTATAACTCTATTACTGAGTTGTAATTCCATTACTGAATTGTAACTCTATTACTGAATTGTAATTCTATTACTGAATTATAACTCTATTACTGAGTTGTAATTCCATTACTGAATTGTAATTCTATTACTGAGTTGTAATTCTATTACTGAATTGTAATTCTATTACTGAATTGTAATTCTATCACTGAATTGTAATTCTATTATTGAATTGTAATTCTATTACGGAATTGTAATTCCATTACTGAATTGTAATTCTATTACTGAATTGTAATTCTATTACTGAATTATAACTCTATTACTAGTTGGTAATTCAATTACTGAATTGTAACGATATTACTGAATTGTAATTCTATTACTGAATTGTAATTATATGTCTGAATTGTAATTCTATTTCTGAATTGTAACTCTATTACTGAATTGTAATTCTATTACTGAATTGTAACTCTATTACTGAGTTGTAATTCCATTACAGAATTTTAATTCTATTACTGAGTTGTAATTCTATTACTGAATTGTAACTCTATTACTGAATTTTAACTCTATTACTAAATTGTAATTCTATTACTGAATTATAATTCTATTACTGAATTGTAATTCTATTACTGAATTGTAACTCTATTACTGAATTGTAATTCTATTACTGAATTATAACTCTATTACTGAGTCGTAATTCCATTACAGAATTTTAATTCTATTACTGAGTTGCAATTCTATTACTGAATTGTAACTCTATTACTGAATTTTAACTCTATTACTAAATTGTAATTCTATTACTGAATTGTAATTCTATCACTGAATTGTAATTCTATTATTGAATTGTAATTCTATTACGGAATTGTAATTCCATTACTGAATTGTAATTCTATTACTGAATTGTAATTCTATTACTGAATTATAACTCTATTACTAGTTGGTAATTCAATTACTGAATTGGAATTATATTTCTGAATTGTAATTCTATTTCTGAATTGTAACTCTATTACTGAATTGTAATTCTATTACTGAATTATAACTCTATTACTGAGTTGTAATTCCATTACAGAATTTTAATTCTATTACTGCGTTGTAATTCTATTACCGAATTGTAAATCTATTACTGAATTGTAACTCTATTACTGAATTGTAACTCTATTACTGAATTGTAACTCTATTACTGAATTGTAATTCTATTACTGAATTGTAATTCTATTACTGAATTGTAATTCTATTACTGAATTGTAATTCTATTACTAAATTGTAATTCTATTACTGAATTGTAACTCTATTACTAGTTGGTAATTCAATTACTGAATTGTAATTCTATTACTGAATTGTAATTATATTTCTGAATTGTAATTCTATTTCTGAGTTGTAACTCTATTACTGAATTGTAATTCTATTACTGAATTGTAATTCTATTACTGAATTGTAATTCTATTACTAAATTGTAATTCTATTACTGAATTGTAACTCTATTACTAGTTGGTAATTCAATTACTGAATTATAATTCTATTACTGAATCGTAATTCCATTACTAAATTGTAACTCTATTACTGAATTGTAATTCTATTACTCAATTGTAACTCTATTACTGAATTGTAATTCTATTACTGAATTGTAATTCTATTACTGAATTGTAACTCTATTACTGAATTGTAATTCCATTACAGAATTGTAATGCTATTACTGAATTGTAATTCCATTACTGAATTGTAATTATATTTCTGAATTGTAATTCTATTACTGAATTGTAATTCTATTACTAAATTGTAATTCTATTACTGAATTGTAACTCTATTACCAGTTGGTAATTCAATTGCTGAATTATAATTCTATTACTGAATCGTAATTCCATTACTAAATTGTAACTCTATTGCTGAATTGTAATTCTATTACTGAATCGTAATTCTATTAGAATAAAAAGAAACGGAAAAAAATCAGTCTCATTACTGTATTTACACATCTCGTAAAAGGTTTTTCTTACTTTCCAAACCCAAACAAAAGAAATCATCAAAATTCGCTATTTTTTCATTTGCGTGTATCTCCGCGCTTGAAAATACATGAAAAATTCCAGCAAACGGCGACAATAATGAAAAAAAAGGCGATTCTTTTTTAAACAAGGCACACGTGGTATTTTTAAGAATTACTCACCGGACTTAGCGACAGGAGTATCCAAACTACCAACGGCCAAAGATCTTTCATCTTCGCTGGAAAAAGAAAGCAAAAAATATTAATTAGTAACAATCGTCAAACGGAGCCAAGATAACAATGGTATTTTCATCGTGCAGCCTACCCCCGCCCCCCCCCCCCCCCCCCCCACTCTCTCACACACACACTCTCTCATTCTACCGCATTTAATTATTCAATTATACTTTACCAAAAAAACGTACATCACAACGTCGATACCCAATCTCTTTGATTGCGAGAACTGAACACGCGTATACGTGTTTTTTTTTTCTTTTTTTCTCGTTACGCACACGCTTCTGCGTAGACACGTAATCTAGTTATCTATTCATATGCCCAAAGCCAGCATGTGGCAATTGATCGTCTATAGTGAGACTACGATTTACAAATATTCTTCTTCGAAGTTTTGTGACCCGTGAGCTAAATCGAGGCTTTTTATACCTTTGAAAACCCAAACAAACCCAAACAAAATCGAGGCTTTTTATAACTTTGAAAAAAAATTATATCGTTTATTTTATTGGCGCGATTGGGCCGCCAATAGTTTTGGGCCAATTTGGACCCAATTTTATTGGGCGTGTAGGAGCATAAAAAAAATCGATTTTTTTTTTTACGTAAAATGTTAAACATCTCAAGAATTCGTCCTGGAATCGGTGAGCCGGTGAGTCACTGAAATCATTGACTTTTGCGTATTAGGAAACTTTAGAACACGTTGTTTTTTTTTTCTCGAAATTACAATTTTTTAAAAGTTTGTGGAAAACATAAAAAAGAGGTGTCCAATCGTGCTAAAATTTTGCACAGAAGTCAATAATAATATTGCCTAGAACTTGTACCTACTTATTTATGATCACTTTTGTAAAGTACTTTTTTTATTGCGAAAAAAAGGAACGAAAATTTGGTGTATAATTTATCATTCTTTTTTCAGAAGTGTCCCATTTTTTTTGTTTATTTTTTAAAAGGTAACTTCTTTGGGAGCGGTTGAGAGTACAATTTGAAGAGAGCGATAGGCGAGAATTGTCGGGCTGCGTGACGCAAAAGAGACGAAAGATATAACTTTGGGAAGAAGAGAGAGAGAGAGAGAGAGAGAGAGAGAGAGAGAGAGAGAGAGAGAGAGAGAGAGAGAGAGTGTGCTGTAAGTCGTTATAAGCTCGCGCATAGCGCTCGTCTTCTTCGTCTCCGTTTTGTGCGGTTCTTCGCTTTCCCCCTCCTAGCGCGCCACGATTGGCCATGTACAGTGCCGTCCAAAAGTTTCGATAGACTAGTTCGAAATTTCTTATCGCACTAAAAGTTTCATAGCGGACTGAAAAATGAAGATATTCGAATTTTTCAAGCGGCGATTCAAAGAGGACAAGTTTACCTTTATTTTGCTTTTTTAGAGAATTCTCTACGATTTTTTTTCGCCCCGGTGCGCACTTTTGAACGTGGCCATTTTTCGGCTATCTTTTGGCCGTCGAAAATTAACTGCAAAGTATGTAGGAAATTTTTTCCTCGATTTTTTCCACGGCAAACTTAAAAAGGATATGAAAACCTACATTTTTGCTTTTTAGAAAGTCTCCTACGATTTTTTTTTTCGCCCCGGTGCGCACTTTTGAACGTGGCTATTTTTCGACTATTTTTTGGCCGTGGAAAATTAACTGCAAAGTTTGTAGGAAATTTTTTTCCTCGATTTTTTCCACGGCAAACTTAAAAAGGATATGAAAACCTACATTTTCGTTTTTTAGAAAGTCTCGTACGATTTTTTTTTCGCCCCAGTATCGCATTTTTAGCTAAAAAAGAGACGTTTTAGAAAAAAAAAGGCCTCATCAAAGAACTATAGGGTTTCAGAGGAAATGTCAAAAGAATTTCCCAAGTGGCGATTCAAAGAGGATAAGTTTACCTTCATTTTGCTTTTTTAGAAAATTTTCTACGATTTTTTTTTCGCCCCGGTGCGCACTTTTGAACGTGGCCGTCGAAAATTAAGTGCAAATTTTGTAGAAATTTTTTTCCTCGATTTTTTCCATGGTAAACTTAAAAAGGATATGAAAACCTACATTTTTGTTTTTTTAGAAAGTCTCGTACGATTTTTTTTCGCCCCAGTATCGCATTTTTAGCTAAAAAAGACACGTTTTAGAAAAAAAAAAAAGGCGTCATCAAAGAACTATAGGGTTTCAGAGGAAATGTCAAAAGAATTTCCCAAGTGGCGATTCAAAGAGGATAAGTTTACCTTCATTTTGCTTTTTTAGAAAATTTTCTACGATTTTTTTTCGCCCCGGTGCGCACTTTTGAACGTGGCCGTCGAAAATTAACTGCAAATTTTGTAGAAATTTTTTTCCTCGATTTTTTCCATGGCAAACTTAAAAAGGATATGAAAACCTACATTTTTGTTTTTTAAAAAGTCTCGTACGATTTTATTTTTTCGCCCCAGTATCGCATTTTTAGCTAAAAAAATACACGTTTTAGAAAAAAATAGGTGTCATTCAGCTGACTTCAGCAACGAATGATTGCACACGGAATTAAAGGGCAGCTTCGAAAACTTGAATAAATTTCCTACAAGATCCTTGTATTGATTTTTGAGAAAAAAAAACATTTTCTTCACCCTTAACATTAATTTAAAAAAAAGGACATAAAAATGACTTTTTATGGTTTTTCAGTAAATCTACCGCTACTTGACAAATATTGATGAAAAGTCTAATGTTGGCAGGATTTTTTTCAGCCTAATGTATTCCCAATAGCCCTGTAAATTTTCAAATTGATCCATCGAACCGTTTTTCCGGACCGATCGATCAAAGTTTTACAAAACAATTAAAGGAACAAGCGTTTCGTTCCTGAACATCGTGCAATCATCATCAAAATGAAAAGACCACTTTTTTTCGATCTTTTTTCACAATTTTGCACTAGTTGCTTGTTAAATTTAAGAAAAAAAAAAAAAGAAATTTTTTACAAATTTTCGCAAAAACCCAAACAAACCCAAACAACCCAAACAAACCCAAACCAACCCAAACAAACCCAAACAAACCCAAACAAACCCAAACAAATTTTCAACAACAAAAAAATCTAAAAAATTTTTTTACAAATTTTCCGATTTTTTAAATTTGTGAAACATTTTAGGAAAAAAATACTGACTCTTGCTTTCGCCCCTAAGGAAGGAGAAACATCGCCATTTCGCAATATTTTTTAACGATAAAATATCATTTGTACAGTTGAATTATGGAAAAAAAAATTGCACCTAAAGTTTCGTAAATGAAAAGCTTTTTGTCTTTTGAAAAAAAAAAAATTCTAAAAATTGGCTATTTCTTCGTCGTCCACGTGTATTTATCAGCTTGAGAAAAAAATATTTCTATCGTATAAAACTTGAGATGACGGCGAATGTTTCACCGAAGTTCGAGATGCACAGTCCGGAACTGCTCGACGATGCGCAATCGGAATACATAATTAGCCTACAATCGTGCGGTGTTGTACCTTTGCGTCTCTTTTACTCGTAAGCACTTTGCGTACGAGAAAGTAGAAGCTCAAGGGGCCAGTCCACTTTGGAGCCACGAAGAAAAAGGCTATTTTCGCGATTTTTTTTTTTTTTTTTTTGACGATTTTATAAAAGATATGAATATAAAAGTTGTTGGGCGCGATAAATAAAGTCTTGAAATACATATAAACAAAAAAAATTTAAGGGACAACACCACTGCGACGGCTTCAAAAAATCGATTTTTTGAAAACCATCTAGAAAAATCTGAAATACATTTAAGATTAAGATGCCGTTGGAGCCAGGTCGAAAAAATAATTATTTTCGGAGATATTGAATATTTTGTGGAGCGGTGCAGCGCTCCGTGACGCTCGGGCTACCGCGCAGCCGCCTCTTCCTGAGGAAGTATCGGAGGCAATTACGCCAGTCTTCCAAAAATTTGAGCAGAGACGATTTGCTGCAGCGTTGTTTGGGCGGCTTCGCGCAAAACAACAACGAAAGCTACAACAAATCAGTTTGGGCAATAGCCCCCAAGTGTCAGTCCGGGAGCAAAAAAATCGTCGATATTGCAGCTGATGTCGCGGTATTATTATTCAATGATGGCCTGAGAAGCCTCATGAAAGTTTTGGAGACGTTGGGGATAACTATCGGCCCAAATTGTTTCAATTTTTGCGTTGAAAGCGACGCAGCGCGGATCGAGCTGGCGGAGCGCTCGCTCACAGACGCTGCAAAAGAGGCAAGAAGAGCCTCTACAAGTTCGAGAAAAGATGCCTAGGGACAATCATTTGCTTCTTGAAGGCCAGCTATATGGTGCCGGCATCGCTGATTAAAGGTAAAAAATTTTTTTTTCCAATTTATCGCATAAATTAACAAACCTAAAACTTTGAACGCGTTTTTCTCAAAACCACTTTTTTGAGTGCGGCACGCAGCAGAACTCGAGCAATTTTTATCCGATCGACTTCAAATTTGGACTGCATCAATAAAACTAGATTATCTAGAGAAGTACATAGGATTTTTTCGATATCTCAATAATAAAAAAAAGTTATAGCCTATTTTCGACGAGAAATTTTGCTCGAAAATCGTCCTTTAATTTCAAAAGCGTGCCTATTTTTTAAAAATCAATATTTTTTCAAATCCCTATGTACTTCTCTTCAAAATATCATATTATTAACGAAAACACTCGGTATTTTTTTTTCAGATCGACTTTGAAGAGAGTTCTGCTGCCTGCCGCGAACCACTGCAGAGGCAACGAAGTACCTGACGCGGGAGCTTCCCCAGCGTCACCATGGGGCGTGAAAAATTTGAAATTTTTTTTTTATGTATCTTCAATAAACAACGAACAAAACAAAAAAATTTTTTTTTCGAATATCTCTTTTTTTCCCACAAAAAAAAATTCTTGAAAAATGGCAAAAAAAAACAGGGGGTCACAGTGGTGTTCTGCCTTAAAGCAGAAAAGTAAAACTTCCCGCAAATGCTGCTTAGTTAACACAAACATTTGACATATTCAACACAGTAAAAAAAAACAAGGGTTTTCAATGGAACACAAAGCGATATAAACTGAATGTTATTGACAGATGTCTAAGCTCTCTGAAAGCACCGAAATCCAGCTGTCACTGTGAAACATTCATAACAGCCAGTGCCATCTCTTGAAAACGAACCGAATTATTTCGTACTCCCAATACACCGTGGGTACGAAGTCTACACACTTCCGTGTTCTCAGGATAAAGACGAATGCTTGTTCGAACCCTGGCTGTCCTCTGGTGTCTCTCACGTCGTCGTTGTCGTTCTCGTCGTCGTCGTCGTCGTCGTCGTCGTCATCATCGTAATTTCACTGTAATTTGTGTAACGTGACGGCCAAGGGGCGCGATATACACGCAGAGAGCGGTTAAAGCACGTACCAGAAAGAGCGAGAGAGTAAGAATACGCGTGTTCATCGGAAAGTGTCTCCACCTCTACAGAGTCTTGTGCTCCCGCTATTCGTGTGAAAAGGACAGATGACTCCTTTTGTTGTTGGCCTCTTCCCTCGAGCCGGCGTATCTCTTACCGAGACAAGGTTCATGGCATAACCTACGTTAAATAATTGCCCCTCGGAAGTTTCGCAACGCGGAACCTTGAGATGGAATTCGCGCTTGGAGAAAATTGAAGAGAATGAAGACTTTCGCGAGTTATTATTCTTCGTGTTATTGAGAATCCTTCGAAAGTATTTTCAAGCTTACGGTGGATAATCGTCATTGATAATTACGTATGTGATCGTTCGAAGTAGTTAGGATTATCGCGATATCTCAAGGTGGTACGATCGTGGGGTCGAATCCAACTTTCGAGCCTGAAATTTTTATATTATGTTGACGAATACGTTACACCAGGTGTAGAAGTATGAAACCGGAATTTCCCTATGGTGCTAGCCATCAGTTTAGGGACCGTAAGACCGCTTCTGCAGCGCCATCATCTCCGTCTAACAGCTGACGAAGATTTTCAATACACAACAACCCAAGTTCCCTACACCGGTCATATTTCCTCTATAACCTCAAACATGTCGAATTTTGTGCCTACGAACTACGCGATTTGCGGATAGCATTGGATTTTCTGTTGTCATTTGAAGAAAACTGCTGCGGAATCGCATCGAATGCTTGTCGAAGCTTACGGTGAACATGCTCTTGGTGAAACATGTTTGAGTTTGTTTGGGTTGTTTCGAGTGGTTCAAAAGATTCAAAAGTCAAACAAACCCAAACAAACACAGCGTTTCGAGTGGTTCAAAAGATTCAACAGTCGTGTTTGGGTTTGTTTGGGTTGTTTCTAGTGGTTCAAAAGATTCAAAACCCAAACAAACCCAAGCAAACCCAAACAAACACAGTGTTTCGAGTGGTTCAAAAGATTCAAAAGTCGTGTTTGAGCTTGTTTGGGTTTGTTTGGGTTGTTTCGAGTGGTTCAAAAGATTCAAAAGTCAAACAAACCCAAACAAACACAGCGTTTCGAGTGGTTCAAAAGATTCAACAGTCGTGTTTGGGTTTGTTTGGGTTGTTTCTAGTGGTTCAAAAGATTCAAAACCCAAACAAACCCAAACAAACCCAAGCAAACCCAAACAAACACAGTGTTTCGAGTGGTTCAAAAGATTCAAAAGTCGTGTTTGAGCTTGTTTGGGTTTGTTTGGGTTGTTTCGAGTGGTTCAAAAGATTCAAAAGTCAAACAAACCCAAACAAACACAGCGTTTCGAGTGGTTCAAAAGATTCAACAGTCGTGTTTGGGTTTGTTTGGGTTGTTTCTAGTGGTTCAAAAGATTCAAAACCCAAACAAACCCAAGCAAACCCAAACAAACACAGTGTTTCGAGTGGTTCAAAAGATTCAAAAGTCGTGTTTGAGCTTGTTTGGGTTTGTTTGGGTTGTTTCGAGTGGTTCAAAAGATTCAAAAGTCAAACAAACCCAAACAAACACAGTGTTTCGAGTGGTTCAAAAGATTCAACAGTCGTGTTTGGGTTTGTTTGGGTTGTTTCTAGTGGTTCAAAAGATTCAAAACCCAAACAAACCCAAGCAAACCCAAACAAACACAGTGTTTCGAGTGGTTCAAAAGATTCAAAAGTCGTGTTTGAGCTTGTTTGGGTTTGTTTGGGTTGTTTCGAGTGGTTCAAAAGATTCAAAAGTCAAACAAACCCAAACAAACACAGCGTTTCGAGTGGTTCAAAAGATTCAACAGTCGTGTTTGGGTTTGTTTGGGTTGTTTCTAGTGGTTCAAAAGATTCAAAACCCAAACAAACCCAAACAAACCCAAACAAACACAGTGTTTCGAGTGGTTCAAAAGATTCAAAAGTCGTGTTTGAGCTTGTTTGGGTTTGTTTGGGTTGTTTCGAGTGGTTCAAAAGATTCAAAAGTCAAACAAACCCAAACAAACACAGCGTTTCGAGTGGTTCAAAAGATTCAACAGTCGTGTTTGGGTTTGTTTGGGTTGTTTCTAGTGGTTCAAAAGATTCAAAACCCAAACAAACCCAAGCAAACCCAAACAAACACAGTGTTTCGAGTGGTTCAAAAGATTCAAAAGTCGTGTTTGAGCTTGTTTGGGTTTGTTTGGGTTGTTTCGAGTGGTTCAAAAGATTCAAAAGTCAAACACAGCGTTTCGAGTGGTTCAAAAGATTCAACAGTCGTGTTTGGGTTTGTTTGGGTTGTTTCGAGTGGTTCAAAAGATTCAAAACCCAAACAAACCCAAGCAAACCCAAACAAACACAGTGTTTCGAGTGGTTCAAAAGATTCAAAAGTCGTGTTTGAGCTTGTTTGGGTTTGTTTGGGTTGTTTCGAGTGGTCCAAAAGATTCAAAAGTCAAACAAACCCAAACAAACACAGCGTTTCGAGTGGTTCAAAAGATTCAACAGTCGTGTTTGGGTTTGTTTGGGTTGTTTCTAGTGGTTCAAAAGATTCAAAACCCAAACAAACCGAAGCAAACCCAAACAAACACAGTGTTTCGAGTGGTTCAAAAGATTCAAAAGTCGTGTTTGAGCTTGTTTGGGTTTGTTTGGGTTGTTTCGAGTGGTTCAAAAGATTCAAAAGTCAAACAAACCCAAACAAACACAGCGTTTCGAGTGGTTCAAAAGATTCAACAGTCGTGTTTGGGTTTGTTTGGGTTGTTTCTAGTGGTTCAAAAGATTCAAAACCCAAACAAACCCAAACAAACCCAAACAAACACAGTGTTTCGAGTGGTTCAAAAGATTCAAAAGTCGTGTTTGAGCTTGTTTGGGTTTGTTTGGGTTGTTTCGAGTGGTTCAAAAGATTCAAAAGTCAAACAAACCCAAACAAACACAGTGTTTCGAGTGGTTCAAAAGATTCAAAAGTCGTGTTTGGGTTTGTTTGGGTTGTTTCGAGTGGTTCAAAAGATTCAAAAGTCGTGTTTGGGTTTGTTTGGGTTGTTTCGAGTGGTTCAAAAGATTCAAAACCCAAACAAACCCAAGCAAACCCAAACAAACACAGTGTTTCGAGTGGTTCAAAAGATTCAAAAGTCGTGTTTGGGTTTGTTTGGGTTGTTTCGAGTGGTTCAAAAGATTCAAAACCCAAACAAACCCAAGCAAACCCAAACAAACACAGTGTTTCGAGTGGTTCAAAAGATTCAAAAGTCGTGTTTGGGTTTGTTTGGGTTGTTTCGAGTGGTTCAAAAGATCCAAAACCCAAACAAACCCAAGCAAACCCAAACAAACACAGTGTTTCGAGTGGTTCAAAAGATTCAAAAGTCGTGTTTGGGTTTGTTTGGGTTGTTTCGAGTGGTTCAAAAAATTCAAGTCAAACAAACCCAAACAAACACAGTGTTTCGAGTGGTTCAAAAGATTCAAAAGTCGTGTTTGGGTTTGTTTGGGTTGTTTCGAGTGGTTCAAAAGATTCAAAACCCAAACAAACCCAAACAAACACAGTGTTTCGAGTGGTTCAGCAGATTCAAAAGTCGTGTTTGGGTTTGTTTGGGTTGTTTCGAGTGGTTCAAAAGATTCAAAAGTCGTGTCTTTGACGTGAGAAACGAAGAGCGTGGGGAAACCACCGAAAAAGTTCGCAGACAACGAATTGCAAGGCCTTATTGGATGAAGATGATACTCAAAGTCAACGAGAACTCGCGGATCAATTGACATGTGACGCAGAAAGCCGTCTCAATTCGTTTGAAAGCCATGGGAAAGATTCAGAAAGTGGAAAAATGGGTTCCGCATGAACGGAATGAAAGACATCAAGAAAATCGAAAAACCACTTGTGAAATGCTGCTCGACAGATACAAAAGAAAGTCATTTCTCCATCGAATCGTGACAGGTGTTGAGAAAATGGATATATTTTGACAATCCTAAGCGTCGGAAATCATGGGTGAATCCAGGCGAACCATCGACATCCAACTGCAAGACCAAATCGCTTTGGAAAGAAGACAATGCTCCTGTGTTTGGTGGGATCAGAAGGGTGTAATCTATTGTGAGCTGCCAAAACCTGGTGAAAGCGTTAACACTGATCGCTACCAACAGCAAATGATCGATTTAAATCGTACATTGCGTGAAAAACGACCGGAATATGGAAAAAGGCCAACACAAAGTCCATTTTGCTCCATGATAATGCTCCATCACACACAGTAAAACGGGCCAGGGAAACGATCGAGGCGTTCAGTTGGGAAATACTAGCGCACGCAGCTTATTCTCCAGACTTGGCTCCGTCCGATTATCATCTATTCGCATCAATGGGACACGATCTCGCTAAACAACGCTTCAATTCGTATGAAAATCTACGAAAATGGCTCGGCAACTAGTTCGCTTCAAAAGAAGAACTGTTTTTTTTTGGGCGTGGCATTCATAAATTGCCGGGGAGGTGGGAAAAAATGTCTAAATAGCAATGGAGATTCCGGTTTCTTCTACACCTGGTACACACTTTGGAAAAATTTGAGCTATATTAACCATCCAGTTTTTTTCCTAATAAAATTGCAGTCGAGCATTTTGAGCTAATGAAGCACGTCGTCGTTATGAAAACGGTCGACCGGAAGTGCGGTAATCACGGTTTTGCTACTCACGTATCCAACCAAGGTCGTTGGAAAACTGAAATTTGATAAATTAGACACAACAGATATTGTAAAAGAATCGAAAATTCGCACTTCACCGTGTAGTTCAAGCGCTACATTGTAAAACAGTTTCAACTTCCGGTTGAATATTATCATAATGACGAAATAGTAGCTATAGACTTGCCAACGTCGGGCGTAACGGCTCATTCGTTTGGCGAGCATAACCTAGCTCTGTAGTGAAAGTTTTCGTTGTCACCGGCTAGGCGACAGCCAATCGCATGCACGTTCAGAAGAAAGGGAGCCTCTTATTGGCTGTTTGCTAGGTAACGACAACGAAAACGATCGCTGCAGAGTTTCAGAATCTCGGTACTGCTTGGAAATCGTCGTGACTACACTTAGGGCGTAGGGTCTAAGGGTGAAAAAATTAGCAAATTACCTCCCTAATTCTCCCCAAACAAAAAAAAAATTGTGTCCGTCCGTCCATGCGCCAAACACCTTGTACAGTACTGCATACATCCAAACGCCATGAATTTCTCGCGCTTTTTTTGCCCCCTAGCGGTAACCTCCGAACTTGACAACACTGTCAAAAGTTGGATTCCCGTTTTTTGTTTATTTTTAAAATTCAGACAGGCCTTGAAAATTGAATTTCAGACTGATGAGTCACTCCGAAGTATAAATCCCGATGTGCATCGGACTAAGGCGCTCTCTGTCCACGCATCTGTCTCTGGCTTGCTCTCACCCTCCCCCCTTAACCTCGCCCCTCCCTCACGCCGCGGCTGACTCTCTTCTCTTCCTTTCTCTCCGACTTTGGTGTATCCTGCGGCCGACCTCGAGCCGTTCGCGATGAAGAAGAGTCAAGGAGATAAAGTAGGAGGAACTGTTGCTTGTATTCCGAGCACGCCCTAGTGCTTCCTTCTCTATCGAGGCGCTCACCCTGGTGGGCGCACGCTGTAGTAGTCGCAGCTAGAGTATGCGTGAGTGAGTGGAAGGGGAAGGAGCGGTTGTGGGATGGAGGGGAGGGGGGAAAGAGAGAGTGGGAGGTTAAACGTTCACCTTGGAGGCCCCCGTCTTTACCTGCGGCAACATCCGGCATGAATCGACGGAGCAAAATAGTCACTGACTCTCGTGCGAGCACGCTGTACCTCATCCAATGTATGTGTGTGTGTGTGTGTGTGTGTGAGGTACGAATAGTGTTGGTAAGAAGTTACAAGAGAGCTGGTGAAGGAGCGAGAGAAGACTAGATTTTTGTCATATAGGACGGTATTCATAGTTGGGTCTTATTTTCAAGATTGTTTTAAGGCGGTTGCTCAGCTATCGCGTAATAATGAGACTGCTGAAATTTATTGATGATATTTTCCAGGTATTACGACTCCGTGCAAAATTTCAAGTCATTCGTCTGCATGATTGTTGAGCAATTGATTATTGAAGTTAGGCACTTGTACACGGGCGATATAGCAAAAGCTATACGATCATTCGGATACGACTCTTGCAAAATATCGGGAGTACAAATTAATTAGGTCCGTTTTCAAGAGATGGCTCTGGCTGCTATGAATGTTTCATAGTGACAGCTGATTTCGGTGCTTTCAGAGAGGTTAGACATCTGTCAATAACATTCACTTTATATCGCTTTGAGTTCCATTGAAAACCTTGTTTTTTTACTGTGTTGAATGCGTCAAATGTTTGTGTCAACTAAGCAGCATTTGCGGGAAGTTTTACTTTTCTGCTTTAATTGGAAGAAAAGTGAAGCCGAAGCGCATCGAATGCTTGTTGAAGTTTACGGTGATGATGCTCCAACTGATAGATCATGTAGGGAATGGTTTCGACGCTTTGAGAACGGTGATTTCAGCGTTGAAGACAAGCCCTCGCCCTGGACAGCCAAATGAGCCAATGAGCCGCTACAACCTAGTTAGGTCCGTTTTCAAGAGATGGCTCTGGCTGTTATGAATGTTTCATAGTGACAGCTGATTTCGGTGCTTTCAGAGAGGTTAGACATCTGTCAATAACATTCACTTTATATCGCTTTGAGTTCCATTGAAAACCTTGTTTTTTTACTGTGTTGAATGCGTCAAATGTTTGTGTCAACTAAGCAGCATTTGCGGGAAGTTTTACTTTTCTGCTTTAATTGGAAGAAAAGTGAAGCCGAAGCGCATCGAATGCTTGTTGAAGTTTACGGTGATGATGCTCCAACTGATAGATCATGTAGGGAATGGTTTCGACGCTTTGAGAACGGTGATTTCAGCGTTGAAGACAAGCCCTCGCCCTGGACAGCCAAATGAGCCAATGAGCCGCTACAACCTAGTTAGGTCCGTTTTCAAGAGATGGCTCTGGCTGTTATGAATGTTTCATAGTGACAGCTGATTTCGGTGCTTTCAGAGAGGTTAGACATCTGTCAATAACATTCACTTTATATCGCTTTGAGTTCCATTGAAAACCTTGTTTTTTTACTGTGTTGAATGCGTCAAATGTTTGTGTCAACTAAGCAGCATTTGCGGGAAGTTTTACTTTTCTGCTTTAATTGGAAGAAAAGTGCAGCCGAAGCGCATCGAATGCTTGTTGAAGTTTACGGTGATGATGCTCCAACTGATAGATCATGTAGGGAATGGTTTCGACGCTTTGAGAACGGTGATTTCAGCGTTGAAGACAAGCCCTCGCCCTGGACAGCCAAATGAGCCAATGAGCCGCTACAACCCAGTTAGGTCCGTTTTCAAGAGATGGCTCTGGCTGTTATGAATGTTTCATAGTGACAGCTGATTTCGGTGCTTTCAGAGAGGTTAGACATCTGTCAATAACATTCACTTTATATCGCTTTGAGTTCCATTGAAAACCTTGTTTTTTTACTGTGTTGAATGCGTCAAATGTTTGTGTCAACTAAGCAGCATTTGCGGGAAGTTTTACTTTTCTGCTTTAATTGGAAGAAAAGTGCAGCCGAAGCGCATCGAATGCTTGTTGAAGTTTATGGTGATGATGCTCCAACTGATAGATCATGTAGGGAATGGTTTCGACGCTTTGAGAACGGTGATTTCAGCGTTGAAGACAAGCCCTCGCCCTGGACAGCCAAATGAGCCAATGAGCCGCTACAACCTAGTTAGGTCCGTTTTCAAGAGATGGCTCTGGCTGTTATGAATGTTTCATAGTGACAGCTGATTTCGGTGCTTTCAGAGAGGTTAGACATCTGTCAATAACATTCACTTTATATCGCTTTGAGTTCCATTGAAAACCTTGTTTTTTTACTGTGTTGAATGCGTCAAATGTTTGTGTCAACTAAGCAGCATTTGCGGGAAGTTTTACTTTTCTGCTTTAATTGGAAGAAAAGTGAAGCCGAAGCGCATCGAATGCTTGTTGAAGTTTATGGTGATGATGCTCCAACTGATAGATCATGTAGGAAATGGTTTCGACGCTTTGAGAACGGTGATTTCAGCGTTGAAGACAAGCCCTCGCCCTGGACAGCCAAATGAGCCAATGAGCCGCTACAACCTAGTTAGGTCCGTTTTCAAGAGATGGCTCTGGCTGTTATGAATGTTTCATAGTGACAGCTGATTTCGGTGCTTTCAGAGAGGTTAGACATCTGTCAATAACATTCACTTTATATCGCTTTGAGTTCCATTGAAAACCTTGTTTTTTTACTGTGTTGAATGCGTCAAATGTTTGTGTCAACTAAGCAGCATTTGCGGGAAGTTTTACTTTTCTGCTTTAATTGGAAGAAAAGTGCAGCCGAAGCGCATCGAATGCTTGTTGAAGTTTATGGTGATGATGCTCCAACTGATAGATCATGTAGGGAATGGTTTCGACGCTTTGAGAACGGTGATTTCAGCGTTGAAGACAAGCCCTCGCCCTGGACAGCCAAATGAGCCAATGAGCCGCTACAACCTAGTTAGGTCCGTTTTCAAGAGATGGCTCTGGCTGTTATGAATGTTTCATAGTGACAGCTGATTTCGGTGCTTTCAGAGAGGTTAGACATCTGTCAATAACATTCACTTTATATCGCTTTAAGTTCCATTGAAAACCTTGTTTTTTTACTGTGTTGAATGCGTCAAATGTTTGTGTCAACTAAGCAGCATTTGCGGGAAGTTTTACTTTTCTGCTTTAATTGGAAGAAAAGTGAAGCCGAAGCGCATCGAATGCTTGTTGAAGTTTATGGTGATGATGCTCCAACTGATAGATCATGTAGGAAATGGTTTCGACGCTTTGAGAACGGTGATTTCAGCGTTGAAGACAAGCCCTCGCCCTGGACAGCCAAATGAGCCAATGAGCCGCTACAACCTAGTTAGGTCCGTTTTCAAGAGATGGCTCTGGCTGTTATGAATGTTTCATAGTGACAGCTGATTTCGGTGCTTTCAGAGAGGTTAGACATCTGTCAATAACATTCACTTTATATCGCTTTGAGTTCCATTGAAAACCTTGTTTTTTTACTGTGTTGAATGCGTCAAATGTTTGTGTCAACTAAGCAGCATTTGCGGGAAGTTTTACTTTTCTGCTTTAATTGGAAGAAAAGTGCAGCCGAAGCGCATCGAATGCTTGTTGAAGTTTATGGTGATGATGCTCCAACTGATAGATCATGTAGGGAATGGTTTCGACGCTTTGAGAACGGTGATTTCAGCGTTGAAGACAAGCCCTCGCCCTGGACAGCCAAATGAGCCAATGAGCCGCTACAACCTAGTTAGGTCCGTTTTCAAGAGATGGCTCTGGCTGTTATGAATGTTTCATAGTGACAGCTGATTTCGGTGCTTTCAGAGAGGTTAGACATCTGTCAATAACATTCACTTTATATCGCTTTGAGTTCCATTGAAAACCTTGTTTTTTTACTGTGTTGAATGCGTCAAATGTTTGTGTCAACTAAGCAGCATTTGCGGGAAGTTTTACTTTTCTGCTTTAATTGGAAGAAAAGTGAAGCCGAAGCGCATCGAATGCTTGTTGAAGTTTATGGTGATGATGCTCCAACTGATAGATCATGTAGGGAATGGTTTCGACGCTTTGAGAACGGTGATTTCAGCGTTGAAGACAAGCCCTCGCGCTGGACAGCCAAATGAGCCAATGAGCCGCTACAACCTGGCGATTCCATTACGGGCGATCGGGTATAGACTACAATTGATTCGTTTGAGCCGTGCATTACGAGAAAAAATGGCCGGAATACGATCAAAGACATGACAAAATTATTCTTCTGCATGACAACCGCTCGGCCTCGTGTCGCAAAAGTCGTAAACGAAATCTTTGGAAACGCTCAAATGGGATATTTTACCGCACCCGCTGTATTGCTCCGGACATTGGTCCTTCTGATAACTGGTTGTTCCGACGGATGTAGCAGGATTTAGCAGCTCACCGGGTTGACTTAATAAGATCGAATGATCATTTTTCAAAGTCATGAGCATTCGAAAGAAACGGGCGATTTTTTTTTCCAAAAATTCACTACGTATTTGTGATTACGTAAAAAAAAATTGCAAAAAAATCACACAAGCGTTTTAAGATGAAAACAATATTATATTAAAGTTTCCGCCAAATCGAAAGAGTTCGGGCCGGAAAGTGGTCCATTTTGGCGTGGAATGCCCCACATATGGATTTATTTAGCACGTTCAGCTGTCTATTGTACCCGAAATAATGATCAACTATTGCAAAAGACTTGACAATACAGATTATGTTCTGATTCAGTGTTATCGCAAAGTCGGCTCACGCGAATCTTTACCCCCGTGCATATCTAGTCTTCATCATCGGTCAATCGGAGGAAGGTTCAACGAAAAGTGAAAGACAAAAAAAAAAAGAGTGGGTTGGATCTCGTTAATAAAATATGCGCGGGCTAAACTAATCCGTCTGCTTTAGGAAGTCCATACTTGTATATACTTACCGCCCACACCCGCAATCTCTCCCATCACCTTTTCCAAAGCTGATCCTATCCTTATTTGGATTTCTACCCAGTATCCGAACAACGAACTGGCCCTCGTTTTGTGTGGCAGAAGTGGTCCCTCCAGTTTTTTCGAGTACAATTTCTCCGCTTAGACGAGAGTTCTTGGTTTTTTGGCTCTGCAGAGAGTGGGCTATGGGTGCGTTCGACTTGGGCGCTTACACGCTTTCAGCATTCGAATCATTTATGTCCTAGTAACTTTTGCCCGTGACTTCGTTCGCGTGGACTTTAGGATTTGGATCCAGAGAGGAGACAAACAGAGAGAGAGAGAGAGAAGAAAACAAAAACGTAAGAAATAAAGAAAGAAGGTAGAGTGTTGTGTTTCTCAGGCACGTTGGTAGACTGACTGGCCCAGCAGAGTCTTGGTTATTATTGGTAGTACAAATAGGTCTCTGCCGTTTTTTTTTTTTATCAAAAGTTGGGCATTTATTGTGAAAGAACGGTACTTTATGTTTTATTCAAAGTATCGTCCATCGCTGGCCACTGCTTTGTGCCATTTTTCTGGCAGCACATGGATACCGCGTCGGAAGAACGCTTCATCTTTTGAGGCTATCCACAAATCGACCCAATTTTTCGTATCTTCGTATGACGCGAAGTGCTGCTCAAGACAGGCCGTGCGTCATGGATCGAAATAAATGATAGTCAGAGGGAGCCAATGGGCCGTATTCACAGTCGAGTCTTAAGACCGTTCTCAAGATCGCCTCACGTAAGATCGTCTTAAGGGACAACACCACTGTGACGGCTTCAAAAAATCGATTTTTTGAAAACCATCTAGAAAAATCTAAAATACATTTAAGATTAAGATGCCGTTGGACCCAGGTCGAAAAAATAATTATTTTCGGAGATATTGAATATTTTTTGGAGCGGTGCAGCGCTCCGTGACGCTCGGGGTCCCGCGCAGCCGCCTCTTCCTGAGGAAGTATTGGAGGCAATTACGCCAGTCTTCGAAAATTTGAGCAGAGACGATTTGCTGCAGCGTTGTTTCGGCGGCTTCACGCAAAACAATAACGAAAGCTACAACAAATCAGTTTGGGCAATAGCCCCCAAGTGTCAGTCCGGGAGCAAAAATAATCGTCGATATTGCAGCTGATATCGCGGTATTATTATTCAATGATGGCCTGAGAAGCCTCATGAAAGTTTTGGAGACGTTGGGGATAACTATCGGCCCAAATTGTTTCAATTTTTGCGTTGAAACCGACGCAGCGCGGATCGAGCTGGCGGAGCGCTCGCTCACAGACGCTGCAAAAGAGGCAAGAAGAGCCTCTACAAGTTCGAGAAAAGATGCTAGGGACAATCATTTGCTTCTTGAAGGCCAGCTATATGGTGCCGGCATCGCTGATTAAAGGTAAAAAATTTTTTTTCCAATTTATCGCATAAATTAACAAACCTAAAACTTTGAACGCGTTTTTCTCAAAACCACTTTTTTGAGTGCGGCACGCAGCAGAACTCGAGCAATTTTTATCCGATCGACTTCAAATTTGGACTGCATCAATAAAACTAGATTATCTAAAGAAGTACATAGGATTTTTTCGATATCTCAATAATAAAAAAAAGTTATAGCCTATTTTCGACGAGAAATTTTGCTCGAAAATCGTCCTTTAATTTCAAAAGCGTGCCTATTTTTTGAAAATCAATATTTTTTCAAATCCCTATGTACTTCTCTTCAAAATATCATATTATTAACGAAAACACTCGGTATTGTTTTTCAGATCGACTTTGAAGAGAGTTCTGCTGCGTGCCGCGAACCACTGCAGAGGCAACACAGTACCTGACGCGGGAGCTTCCCCAGCGTCACCATGGGGCGTGAAAAATTTGAAATTTTTTTTTCACGAATCTTCAATAAACAACGAACAAAACAAAAAAAAATTTTTTCGAATATCTCTTTTTTTTCCCACAAAAAAAAATTCTTGAAAAATGGCAAAAAAACAGGGGGTCACAGTGGTGTTCTGCCTTAAAGCGCTGAGACGGTCTTGAGACCTTATGTATTCACAGTTGGCAAGTGAGATCACCTTACGTAAGAATTTGCTCCCAAGCATTTGCTTATTTCATTTGAGTTCACCTTAGCTGAAGCAATGCTTGAGACGATCTTATACGAGGTTCGGGTCTTTCCGGAATTATTCCGTTAAAACAGCCAATCAATGAGCACATTTAGTTGTCTCGAATTCTCATGTCGTTTTTGCTCTACTGAAATTGCATAAGCCATGCTCGAAATACAATGCTTGCGCAGTTTCCTTTGTCTTCTTTGTTTCGATCGATTTTTGGAAAATCCTAGAGTGGCCTAAGCCCTTAAGGCAGTAGTCTGCTTTACAGGCTTCAAAAAATCGATTTTTCGTTTTTGTCTTAAATCTATTCCAAAACTATCCAAGAATATGTGTTCAAAATTTTAGAGGCCAATTCGACATATTTTCGAAGCTAGATCAGTTTTAGTGGCCGAGCGTCGAGCAGGTGCGAATGCTCGGGCAGAACTTTACAGCCCGTTTTCTCGAGTTTTCATTTTCACAAGTTTTGGAAAACGGTGCCGGCGATAGTAAAAACAATATATGTCCGATCGAAAAAAACCAAAGTGATCTAGCTTCAGTATTGAATTATCTTCTATTTGAACTAAAAAAGTTGGACAAAAGTACTATTTAAATTACTTGTTTTGCAACTTAAAGTGAATTTTTTTTTTCAAAAAAGTGAATTTTTTTTTCAAACTTGGAAAAAATTTGGAATTTCGTCATTTCTTCGGTATTTTTTTAGTTCATATAGAAAAGGAACTTATAAAAACTAAAAAAAAATTTGGTTCCACTGTTTCAGATGCATCGCACGACCTCCATCACCGGCACCGATTTACGAGTGCACACTCCAGGCGCCCCAGAAAAATCGTTACAACTTTGGCAAATTTCAATAATTTGTAATAATAAAAATTGTTTTTTAAAGCTTGAATATAATATACTATCGTCTCAAAATTTCGTTTACCGCAATCATTTCCTTCCCTTTCAAAAAAATTGTTGAAAAAACGCTTTTTTTTCGGCTCCTAAAGCAGACTACTGCCTTAAGAGAACGTATCTGACTCAACGTATCTATTTCTCTCTTACGGTAATCAATCTGGCATCACCCATTTCTCGCACACTCATCGATAAACTGTTGTGTGCGCGCCCACGCCCACGCATACACGAAACATCCGGTAACCCCGTTAAAAAAAAAAGTGAAAGTTCAACTTTAGCAAGAATATTGAAACTTTATATTTATTTGTCAATTGTTTGGCAGTTCAGTACTGATTTTTTTTTTCCATCATTCAAACTGTGCATCGCAATTTGTTTTTATTTTTTTTAATTTTTTTTATCGTGCAACCGTGTCACTCGGTTACGCGATCAACGATAATAATACACGATCGGGTAAGCTTGTGGGTAATGTTGATTGCGCCAGTTCGTTTCTATCGCTTATTGCCAGCTTTCGTTTTCCGATACCGATGCAGAAGAAACATCGCGTACACTCAAACGTTCGCACGTGCGCTGTAAAGCGCCTGCGAATATCTTAAGGGGGGAGGGATACATCTAGCAACGTAAAAAAATCGATTTCTTTTTTTTTTACGTAAAATGTTAAGGCGAGGGGATAAAAAAAATGGGACAATTCAAGGGATAACGACACTCTAGGATTTTGGAAAAATCGTTTTGTGTTTTTTTTTTTGTTGCTTAAAAAGTACTTTGGGCTCGTAAAAACAATATGCAATTGGTCCTGTAGCGATTTTTTTTTTGTTTGTTTGACGTTCAATTGTCCATTTTGCACGCGCTGAGTGCTCGTACAACTTTAAGGGGCCAGTCCACTTTGAAAATTTCAAAAAATCGATTTTTTTCTTTTTTTTTTTTACTGTTTTCCGAAAGTACATACATTCCGAAATATTGTGTCAATATTGCCGATTGAGTTTAGGCAAGAGCTTTTCATAGTATAAACTTCAAACGCGTTTTTTTTTTTTCTCGAAACAACGTTTTCAAAATCTAGCTCCATCGTATCTCTGAAATTAATAAACCGATTCTCTTGAAATTTCAACCACATATTTTAAACATGATTCGCAACAAGATGACCCTCGATGGTTTTAAAATTTTGATTTTTACTCTTTTTTTTTTGTTGCGAAAAACTGCGAAAAAAACGCGTTTTTTTTACTTTTTTTCGTTTTTCATCTGCCATTTTTTTTTTTTTTTTTTTTTTTTTTTGATAAAACTTTATATCCGAGGGTCATTTTGTAGCTGGTGTCATACTTAATATAAATGGACTTTGATATTTTTTGTTTCAGACAAGCCGTTGCCGAGTTGTTATGGAGCTACCTAGCCCACTTATTTTTCAGGCGTTACGTTAAACTATAGTTTTTTTTTACTTAAAAATGAATAAAAATGAATGAAAACATTTTTTTTTTAAATGTATTTCAAGACTTTATTTATCAAGCCCAACAACTTTTATTTTCATATCTTTTATAAAATCCTGAAAAAAAAAATCGCGAAAATAGCGTTTTTTTCGTCGCTCGAAAGTGGACTGGCCCCCCTTAACCCTTTCAGTCACAGTGGGACCGCTACGGTCCCACTCCTTAAAAAAAAACAAAAACAAGCAGAAAAACAAAACAACGAATAAAAAAAAACACAAAAAACAGAAGAAAAAAAAACAAAAAAAAACCGAAAAAACCCAAACAAACAAAAGTGGAACTAGATGCTCTCCACGTCCTCGTCGTTATAGTTACAGACACGTTATAGACACGTTCGGAAGCACTCAGCTGGGAAGTTCTACCCCATTCGGCTTTACTCGCCAGACTTGGCACCTTCCGATTAACACTTGTTCGCATCGATGTTGATCATGCACTTGATGAGCAGCCCTTTGGTTCGTACGAAGATGTGAAAAAATGGCTCGATCAATGGTTCACGGGAAAAGGGGAAGATTTTTTCACTTGCGTGGTATTCACAAATTGCCCGAAAGATGGGACAAATGTGCAACAAGCGATGGAGCGTACTTTGAATAAAGCACTTTTTATCATTCTTCCGAATTTAACGTGGTTTTTTTTTTTTTTTTGTAGAAAAAATCATCCGCATTTCATACTCGTACACCTGGTAATTTGTCAAATTTCAGTCTTCCAACGACCTTAGTTGGACACGTAAGTAGCAAAAACATGATTGCCGCACTTCGTAAAGTGGGTTGCCCGCCTTCATATCAAATGTTCCATGGCCTGCTGCAAATTATTTGTAGATAGTGAAGACAGAGGTCCCAGGATAAATTCTTCGGTTCGAAATCACACATCGGCTTTTCAGATTTAAGTTGAAACCGCATTGAAACTTTCGCTCGCATTAACCCGCCGAGAATGCCAAATATGGGCTGTCCCATATGTGAGATGCTGGCACGATGAATAAAGTGAGCGCGTGTTGGACGAGCTACCCACCGCTCTGACACACACACACACACACACCCACACACGCATCCATACACAGACCCATACACGTACTCATAGTACATGTACGACCTCCGGATGATCCACCTCGTTGATGCAAGCATTGAACTCTCCACAGCCAGTCCGATTGCTGGACGAGCGGTGTCTCCGGTTAAGGATTATGGCTGAGTAACGAACGACATACGCATAGTCAGATATATTACAATTGTTCGCTAGCAATGCCCAATGCTAAGTCATCCACGTAACTGTTGAGTGATAATGCGTTATCCGAATGATTAAAAGCTTATGTAAGTTGTGAGGAAAATTTTAGTAGCTCGTTGAACCTGATCCCTGACCATGAGTCAAAGATTGAAAATGGATATACTTTTTAATTTATTTTATAAACCAATTTTTGGTATCTTCGTATGATGTGAAGTGCTGCTCAGACAGGCCGTGCGTCATCGATCGAAATAAATTATAGTCAGAGGGAGCCAATGTCTGGTGACGTACGGCGGGTGGGGTAAAACTTCCCAATTGAGTGTTTCCAAGTAGATTTTGACCGGCGCCCGCAACATGTGGACGAGCATTATCATGCAGGAGAATAATTTTGTCGCGTCTGGAGTAGCAGTGGGCGCGTTTTTCCTTGAGTGCACGGCTCAATCTCATCAATTGTGTTCGGTAGAGAGGCCCCGGTAATGGTTTCGTTCGTTTTGACCAACTCATAATACACGACACCAAGCTTGATCCCACCAAATACACAACATGAGTTTTTTTTCTTCCATGAATCGGCTTGGCTGTCGATGTTGAAGCATGGCCAGGTGGTCCGCCATGATTTCCTCTTCTTTGGCTTATCGTAGCGGATCCACTTTTCATCACCAGTGACTATACGATGCAAAAAAGCCTTTCGCTTGTGCCTGGCAATGCGGCATTTCACATGTGCAAAATCGGCGTTCAACGTTTCTCGGCTTCGGTTCACATGGAAGCCAATTTCCTTGCTTTTCAATCATTCCCAACGATTTTAAACGATGTGAACTTGCTTGTCGAGTCACTCCTAACGTAAGTGCAAGTTCTTCTTGCGTTTGGCACGAATCTCCCTTCAATAATCCTTCCAATTCCGCGTCTTCGTACACTTTCGGCCTTCCGCTACCGTTCTTTGTCTTCGACGTAAAACTCACCGTTCTTAAACTTTTGAAACCACTCACGACAACTTCTCTCACTTAAAGCAGCCTCACCATACACTTCTACAAGCAATCGATACGCCTCAGCTGCAGATTTCTTCAAATTAAAGATGTAAATCAAAAGTTCCCGCAAATTACGCTTATTCGGCTAAAAACTCGACACTTCCGCACGAAAAAAAATCCCCTCAACTCGTCGCAACCCTAAAAAATAGACGTTGAAAATAAAAAAAACGCTGTATCTCGATTATTAATAGCCCGATCAAAAAATATTTCAAACAAAAGTTGTTTGGAATAATAAAATACGTATAAAGTTATCTAACGTACAACCTCCTATCTTTGAAAATAGCGGCACAAAAACGATTAGAAAATTCGGGGTTGATGCGAAAACAGTACATTTTTAAAAAATCGTAAAAAAATATTTATATATTAAAAAAAAACTAAAAATTTCGATATATATCGAATCAGGATGAGTTCCTCTATATTTCTAGCGAGAAAAAAAAATTTTTTAAGCCTTTTTTAATGTCCGTTTTAACGTCATAAAGTTAGCGAATTTACTAGTTGCGAACCACTGAAAAAAAAGAGACATCCTATGTGTCCGTACCGTTCGCACTCGCAGCCACGCTTCCTCCCCACTCAGCGCGTGTATCTCCTTGTCCGGGTCAGTGGTGCTCACGCGGAGGATTTTTCAAGCAAACCCGAATTTTCAAACCGTTTTTATGCCTCTATTTTCAAAGATAGGGGATTGGACGTCAGATAACTTTATACGTATTTTATCATTGCAAACAACTTTTGTTTGGAATATTTCTTGATCGGGCTATTAATTATCGAGATACGGGGATTTTCAAGTTTTCCACCGCTATTTCTTAGGTCTGGGGCGAGTTGAGGGGCAACATTTCATTGGGGTTACTTGCAGTATGCAACCATTTAGCTTCAGTTAAAAAAAATGCTAAATCTACGCTAAAAAGTGCTGGGTTTTCGTCTCGTTTACTGGACTAATAAGCTGTCCCGAAACTCCGTAAAGAATTATAGAATGGGAAAAGGTAATAGGCGACAAGAGTATTCCAACAAACATGGACAATACTTCGTTACATTATTCAATATTGGTATTAACAAAAAAAAACAGTATTAAAAAAAAAACGAAGACAATTGCGCGATCATTTTATCTTGAACGGGGAGCAAAAGACTTCCTGGCTTCCTCAACCTGAAAATAATTTTCGATATCCCTGTGGTGACTGTACTACCATATCTCTCTCTCTCTCTCTCTCTCTCTCTCTCTCTCTCTCTCTTCCCCTCCTTATCTCGTAAGGTGTTATTAACAATTAGAGACAAAGCCGCGCACGCGAGAACAACGAGGATGGTAAAACAAGAAAATTACAGCAATTTTCAATAAGATGTACCAAGCACTAGGCGACCAATGCTTCTGTATATCCACTGCACCAACTAAAAGAGAGGATGAGCACTGTTTCGATGAATTATCCAAGGAATGACAAGCACAAGACACACGTTCGTATGATCATACGTTTGACGGTGTATTCTAAGTTGTCTATAAATGGCAAGTTTCCGCATGACATCTTTACATTACGAGCGTGTATGTAAATAACGTTTGCATTGTTTGCAATTGAGTAAGTAAGGTATTTATATAATTTATAATACCTTACTCACTTAAATTATAATATTTATAATACTAATTTATATAATTGTTCATACAATTGAAACCTTTTTGTAAGTTTCCCTTTACTGTTCGTGCAAAATCGACCCTCCATATCGATTAAGGCGGACGACCACTTTAGAAGCTTCGAAAAATTAAGTTTTTTTATTTCATAAATCTAATTTTTTATATACATACTTTTAACGGTATGTATTGGGAGTACAAGTTAATTCGGTCCGTTTTCAAGAGATGGCTCTGGCTGTTATGAATGTTCCATAGTGACAGCTGATTTCGGTGGCTTCAGAGAGGTTAGACATCTGTCAATAACATTCAGTTTATATCGCTTTGAGTTATATTAAAAACCTTGTTTTTTACTGTGTTTAATATGTCAAATTTTGTGTTAACTAAGCAGCATTTGCGGGAAGTTTTACTTTTCTGCTTTAATTAGAATTAAAAATGAAAATGTAAACAAATTTCCTTTCTTAATTGTCCTAGACCGCATAATTCCCAAGTGGAGCCTATCCACTCATCAAAGTTCCAACCAAAAATGGTAGAAAAAAAAAGTAAAAAATTCTGAAAAAATTCGAGCCACTCCTGTGTGAACCCGTGCAACTTTTTACCCTCTTGACATTTCCTCTGAAACCCTATAGTTCTTCGATGACGCCTTTTTTTCTGAAACATGTCTTTTTTTTTAGCTAAAAATGCAATACTGGGGCGAAAAAAAATCGTACGGGACTTTCGAAAAAACAAAAATGTAGGTTTCGATATTCTTTAGAAGTTTACTATGAAAAAAAAAACCGTGGAAAAATTTTTCTACAAGCTTTGCAGTTAATTTTCGACGGCCAAAAAATAGGCAAAAAAATGGCCACGTTCAAAAATGCGCACCGGGGCGAAAAAAAATCGTGGAGAATTTTCTAAAAAAGCAAAATGAAGGTAAACTCGTCCTCTTTAAAACGCCACTTGGGAAATTCAATTACCTTTATTTTTGAGCCCGCTATGTAAATTTTAGTGCGGTAAGAAATTTCGACTAGTGCGTACTTTTTTTTGTCCAGTACTGTAATTGCGAGCTCGTGGAAGAGTACACACACACCTACACACACAGAAACGTTTAGTGACCAGTAGCAACAGGTACTAGGAATATGTCTACCGTAGCCAGGTATATTAACGAGAGCGTACACTCGGAGCATCTTGGACTAAAACGACCGAGCTCCTTGAGAACGGTCCTTGACTTGGTGCAAGAAGAATAAAAAGCATTCGAAGAAGATGAAGAAGGAGGAGCAAGAAAAGGAACAATAAAAATGAAGAAAAAAAAAGCACAAAAGTTGCGAAGGTGAGACATGCTAGCAATAGTGTAGTGTTGGGTAGAAGGAATTTTCAGAAGAAAACTAACGAAAGCTATAAAAAGAAAAAAAACAACGAGAGGCAAGAAGCCAACGTTTGGCGAATGTGCGAGGAGGGAGCCGAATGGCAACTAGGAAAACGAACAAATCGAGCAATGTGGAAAAAAAAGAAGGAAGATGGGAATGGCGCCTTCGGACGCGCACCGGTTTGTCTCTAGCTCTGAAGGTCATAAGAAAGTCGGGAATAACGAGAAATGGAAGACCAACACATATACCATAGTAGCAAGATTTCAGTATGTGTAACAAACAAGTATTATTGCCTCTGTGCGTAATTCCGTAGCGATATTCCGACAGATGTCGTTGGCAGTTGTTTCTTCGCTCGCATACGCATCAACCATATGAAGTGTCGTGTATTAAGGAGGATGCATTGTATGTGCCAATGTATCAAGCATTGGCCAATCAAGTTCGAAACTGAGCCAGCGCTGGGTCGATGGTCTATTTATACTTGGGCCAGTCGTGGTCCAGGCATCGTAGCCAACATTTGGCTACCGAGCGTCAGCCGCGCGTCACATTTCCATGCCTGGGCCAAGCATTCTTTGCCGAGCATTGGCCAATCAAGTTCGAAACTGAGCCAGCGCTGGGTCGATGGTCAATTTATACTTGGGCCAGTCGTGGTCCAGGCATCGTAGCCAACATTTGGCTACCGAGCGTCAGCCGCGCGTCACATTTCCATGCCTGGGCCAAGCATTTTTGCCGAACATTGGCCAATTAAGTTCGAAACTGAGCCAGCCCTGGGTTGATGGTCAATTTATACTTGGGCCAGTCGTGGTCCAGGCATCGTAGCCAACATTTGGCTACCGAGCGTCAGCCGCGCGTCACATTTCCATGCTTGGGCCAAGCATTTTTTGCCGAGCATTGGCCAATCAAGTTCGAAACTGAGCCAGCGCTGGGTCGATGGTCAATTTCTACTTGGACCAGTCGTGTTCCAGGCATCGTAGCCAACATTTGGCTACCGAGCGTCAGCCGCGCGTCACATTTCCATGCCTGGGCCAAGCATTTTTTGCCGAGCATTGGCCAATCAAGTTCGAAACTGAGCCAGCGCTGGGTCGATGGTCAATTTATACTTGGGCCAGTCGTGGTCCAGGCATCGTAGCCAACATTTGGCTACCGAGCGTCAGCCGCGCGTCACATTTCCATGCCTGGGCCAAGCATTTTTTGCCGAGCATTGGCCAATCAAGTTCGAAACTGAGCCAGCGCTGGGTCGATGGTCAATTTATACTTGGGCCAGTCGTGGTCCAGGCATCGTAGCCAACATTTGGCTACCGAGCGTCAGCCGCGCGTCACATTTCCATGCCTGGGCCAAGCATTTTTTGCCGAGCATTGGCCAATCTAGTTCGAAACTGAGCCCGCCCTGGGTTGATGGTCAATTTATACTTGGGCCAGTCGTGGTCCAGGCATCGTAGCCAACATTTGGCTACCGAGCGTCAGCCGCGCGTCACATTTCCATGCCTGGGCCAAGCATTTTTGCCGAGCATTGGCCAATCAAGTTCGAAACTGAAGCAGCCCTGGGTCAATGGTCAATTTCTACATGGATAACTGCATCGTATTCTGCAGGTTTCAAACTATAAATTTAGGCAATAAAAAAATGTATTTTTTTAAGTCTCTATAGGTTGTGCCCCCCTTGATGTAAAATCTGCTGAATCCGTTCAGATGATATCCCACAAGCCTCAGCAATATCCTTAACAGTCAATCGACGATCTTCCATCACAGTGTTGATGCACTAAATCGACCATTTCATCAGCTATAGCGGTTTCGCGGGCGCCCGGAACGTTCCTCGTCTAAAATCCTCGTACGACCACATTTTTTACTCGTCCAGCTAATATTTGAGCGCTTTTGATGAAGGGTAAGCTTCGCCGTATACAGAGTCTAATCTTTTATTTCCTGAGTCTCTTTTTTTCCTTTCAAATGAAGGAACTTTGTCACTGCGCGATACTCGCTTTTCTCCATTGTCGACAAACAACGTCAGCTGGCAACTTTGGAAGAGTGCCATAGACAAAGTAACGATCTGAATGACTTGAGATTTGTACAGTTCAGATATATAAAGGCCGTCTATCTCGGGCAGCGGAAGAATTTCTTTTTCTACTGTCACTCGTTGATAAGGTCGGAAACTTTTCAAACGACTCTCGTGATAAGTCATTTTACAGTCCATTCGAATCCTACAGTGTCGTTATTCGTCCTTTCACTGGTCGTTTGACCCTCTTGGACATGATTTTAACGAGGAGTAGTTCGCAGTCGCCGAAAGAGGCAAAACTTGTGATTCCATCGAACGATTGGATTGTAGGAACAATCTGTTATTCGACGAAATAAAAACGGCTGTGGCGTGGTGAGCCGCGAGCCAGGACGGGATCGCGCGGTATTTGTCTCCCTCCAGTCTTCGTTCGGGTAAAAATAAGAAGGCAAGGATGGAAGGAAAGAGAGAAATACCTAGGAATCGTGCATGGCAGGCTGACTAACCGGTAATCCCGACCTCGGCCAGTAAAGCAGCCACCGCTCGCGAACCAAGACCCATCCCAAGAGTTAAAAGTATTGCCGTACCCTCTCGCACATGCGTTTGTGTATGCGCTGCTTATATTCAGCACCGTTGGCGACTTCAGCAGAAACGAGAAGATCTATGAAATCCTGGGGCGGTATTCATAGCCGGGTCGTTATTTTCAAGATCGTTTTAAGCACGGTCCTGTGACGCCAACTAGATTCATAATCGTCCAATAAGATGATCTCAAGATGTATTAGGTGTGTGAATTAATTTTTACAGATTTTTCTAGCAGGCTGGGAATCCTCTTTCAAGTTGAAATATTTCAACGTCCTTTTAGGATTTTAAAGTATTGACATAGCCCTGTTCAAGACGCTGTACGAATTTATTGGCCGAGCATCATAACCTTAAAACAAAGTAGCAAGAACAATGGCAAGCGAATAAGCTGCACATTCGCCACTATGCATCCTTTACGAATTCCAAACAAGGAAAAAGTGCCACCAAAGCGTGGGAGTCAATTTGTTCTGTGTTCGGGAAGAGTATTGTGTCATACGAAACATGCAATTATTGGGTTTAAACGTTTTAGAAACAATGATTTCGAACTGAGCGACCGTGGGCGTACTGGACAGCCTGAGAAATTTTCGGACGACGATTTGGAAAATTTACCGGTCCAAAATTCTTCACAGACACAAGAAGAACTTGCAGCCCAACTAGGAGTTGATCGATCAACCGTTATCAAGAGGTTACACGCGATGGGTAAAATTCAGAAGCTCGGGAAATGGATCCCGCGTGAACTTACCGAATGTAACCTCGGACAACGGATGAACGCGTGTCTTTGGTTGCTTAGCAAACAACGAGGGAAGAACTTTCTCTGGAAAATCCTGACGGGGGATGAAAAATGGATCCTTTATGAGAATCCCAAACGCGGTAATTGTACAGTGGTGTTAGCCCTTAATTTCCCTCCTAATAAATAAGAAACGTACGTATGGCAGGAAATCCAAATGTACTGCTCGCGTACGAGATGTGCACGATACTGTGAAAAATCGGACAGAGCTAGCACGCCTACACACAGATGCATGTTGGCACCGTTCACACGCTCAGAGATTTCTAATCCGGCAATGACGGCCTTGAGGCTAGTTCATAGATTCGAGCTTACTTTTTTTTTAAATACTTTCCACATGACTTTTTATCCTCCCACCGCATTTCAATCGAATCTGTAGTTTCGTCACTTCTCACTCGAAACCATAGACATCATTTACTGTATGCAGCGTTTTTCCAATAAACGCACTGCATTCGTGTTGGTTCAAGGCACAACAGCTCGTCTACTAAACGCATAGTTTAAGTTTTTAAAATAAATGTTTGTTTTTTTTATTTAGAATTGATCTTTTGTGATAATTGAACAGACTGTCAAAAGCGTTTTTCTTTGTAATAATTCTAAAGATAATTATTAATTGTTTTTACATGACGATAATCCGAGTTGTTGGATGTTGGCGTGAAATGCCACGATATTGGTGCTGGCGCTTGTGACTGGCGATGAAAAATGGATCACATACGAGAACAACAGCGGAAAAAGATCGTGGTCCAATCGCGATGAGCCGGCCCAAACGATCGCCAAGCCCGGATTAACGGCCAAGAAGGTGTTTGCTGTGTGTGTGTGTGTGTTGGTGGAATTGGAAGGGAATCATCCACTATGAGCTGCTCTCCCATCGGGCCAAACACTCAATTCGGACCTCTACTGTCAACAACTGACCAGATTGAAGCAGGCGATCGCACAGAAGCGGCCAGTATTGGCCAATAGGAAGGGTGTTGTGTTCCAAGACAACGCCAGGCCGCATACATCTTTAACGACGCGCGCCAGAAGCTCCGAGAGCTTGGATGGAAGGTTCTATCGCACCCGCCGTATATTTGGACTATGACCCAAAAGAAGCTTCCAAAAAAAATGGCAACGATTTTGATGCTCCGCAACCCGCCCTTATCGGGGGGTGAAAGTTGAGAAAAAATCTATCTCCCAGGCTTTTGATATAATCAGCTTTTTTATTCGCGTTATTTGGACTATGACCCAAAAGAAGCTTGCAAAAAAAATGTCAACGATTTTGATGCTCCGGAACCCGCCCTTATCGGGGGGTGAAAGTTGAGAAAAAATCTATCTCCCAGGGTTTCGATATAATCAGCTTTTTTATTCGCGTTATTTGGACTATGACCCAAAAGAAGCTTCCAAAAAAAATGGCAACGATTTTGATGCTCCGGAACCCGCCCTTATCGGGGGGTGAACGTTGATAAAAAATCTATCTTTCAGGCTTTTGATATAATCAGCTTTTTTATTCGCGTTATTTGGACTATGACCCAAAAGAAGCTTCCAAAAAAAATGGCAACGATTTTGATGCTCCGGAACCCGCCCTTATCGGGGGGTGAACGTTGATAAAAAATCTATCTTTCAGGCTTTTGATATAATCAGCTTTTTTATTCGCGTTATTTGGACTATGACCCAAAAGAAGCTTGCAAAAAAAATGGCAACGATTTTGATGCTCCGGAACCCGCCCTTATCGGGGGGTGAACGTTGATAAAAAATCTATCTTTCAGGCTTTTGATATAATCAGCTTTTTTATTCGCGTTATTTGGACTATGACCCAAAAGAAGCTTGCAAAAAAAATGGCAACGATTTTGATGCTCCGAAACCCGCCCTTATCGGGGGGTGAAAGTTGAGAAAAAATCTATCCTCCCAGGGTTTTGATATAATCAGCTTTTTTATTCGCGTTATTTGGACTATGACCCAAAAGAAGCTTCCAAAAAAAATGGCAACGATTTTGATGCTCCGGAACCCGCCCTTATCGGGGGGTGAAAGTTGAGAAAAAATCTATCTCCCAGGGTTTCGATATAATCAGCTTTTTTATTCGCGTTATTTGGACTATGACCCAAAAGATGTACCTCATCTCTTCCCGAGATCGTGAGTTCGAAGCAACGAAAAAAAAAAAGAAAATTGGGCACGTGCCTCCCCCCCTCCCCCAACCCTGGGGACCAGGATCTCTTCGTGATCTTATCCGTCTCGCTTATTTACCGTAACATCGTGCACATATCGAAGGCCCAGCGCCTTATTTGTTAATTGATTTTTAAGAGTCACAGTGGCAGATGGGTCACAATGTGTCAGCTTTTTTTTTGTTTTTGGGAGTACAAATTAATTCGGTCCGTTTTCAACAGATGGCTCTTGTGAATGTTTCATAGTGACAGCTGGATTTCGGTGGTTTCAGAGAGGTTAGACATCTGTCAATGACATTCACTTTACATCGCTTTGAGTTCCATTAGAAACCTTGTTTTTTACTGTGTCGAATATGTCGAAATTTTGTGTCAACTAAGCACAAAATTTCGACATATTCGTTTGTTTGGGTTTGGTTGGGTTTGTTTGGGCTTGGTCGTATTTGTTTGGGCTTGGTTGTGTTTGTTTGGGTTTGTTTGGGCTTGGTCGTGTTTGTTTGGGTTTGGTTGGGTTTGTTTGAGCTTGGTCGTGTTTGTTTGGGTTTGGTTGGGTTTGTTTGGGCTTGGTCGTGTTTGTTTGGGTTTGGTTGGGTTTGTTTGAGCTTGGTCGTGTTTGTTTGGGTTTGGTTGGGTTTGTTTGGGCTTGCTCGTGTTTGTTTGGGTTTGGTTGGGTTTGTTTGGGCTTGCTCGTGTTTGTTTGGGTTTGTTTGTTTGGGTTTGTTTGTTTGGGTTTGTTTGGGTTTGTTTGGGTTTGTTTGGGTTTGTTTGGGCTTGGTTGTGTTCGTTTGGATTTTGTTCGGGATTGTTTAGACCTCGATTGTGTCTGTTTGGGTTTGTTTGGGTTCGTTGGGTAGATCATGTCGACAGATCCAAAAAGATCAAAAATCCTTTTGTGCAAAAGACTTATATTGTCAAAGAAAAAAAAACATCTGTGCATTTATCCACCCGAACAAACCCAAACAAACCCAAATCGGAGGTAACATCTCGAAATTAGAGCCAATTTTTTTGAGCCATTTTTGAGCCAATTTTGAGCCAGTTTTGAGCAAATTTTGAGCCAATTTTTTTTTTCAAACCGTTGCGTTCATCAGACTACAAATTTCGAAGTCCGAAATAAAATACGTTTGCAGTGAGCTTCAGAATAACACTGTTCATAGAAGACAAAAAAAAATCTATTCTCCCATTTCTATAACGTATCATTGAATTTTTCAGAACGTCACAGCTATAATTGTCATCAGTCGACATCCACACACATCTTCGATGAACATTAACGATGATGAAATCTTCGTATTCGTTTTTTTTTTTTTTTTTTTTTTTTTTTGGTAGTCAAGCGTGACGGTGTCATCACTCAGCGTGTATCGAGGATTCGATCATCGCGCTCTCGCTCACGATACTAAAAATGAGCACTCGCGTTGGAAGCTGATCACTCGGAGTTTTTCTCTCGCGTATGGCGACGAGGATGAAACATCCTCGTGTCGTTGTAGCGTAAGCCTGAGTTCATTGCGAAATCATTTCAAGAATCAAACCCACGTCCGTTCGCAACTGAGTTACCCGTTAAGAAGGAAACGGTTTTTCGTCCACATGTCATTTCTTCGTTAAGGGGTTACAGGAGCTTTGTGATTGAAAAAATATTTATAAAAATTTGAAAAATTTCACGCGATTATTAAGTAGTATTTTTTATTTTTGAATAAAAAAATACTATTAAAAAAAAATTATATTTAACATTTGTTTTCTTTTATTTATTTTTATTTTATTATTAATACATTTACTTTGTATAAAAAAAATTTATTTGATTTTTTTTTTTTTAATTTTGTTTTATTTTATTATTATTTTATATACTTATTTTTTATTTTTTTATTAGACATTTTTTTTTCAATTTAAATTTTATTATTATGTTATTTACTTATTTTTTTTTTTTATTAAACCTTTTTTTATTTTATTTTCTTTATTATTTTTCAATATTCATTGATAAGTATTAATAATTATTAATATTTTAATATTTTGGTTTTATTTTTATAATATTATTATTATAAATTAATTGTTATATTAATTTTATAATTTTATAATATTTTATTAAATATTATTATTAAAATCAAACCAAAATATTATTATTATAAATATTTTGGTTTTATTTTTATTTTTATTTTATTATTTTTCAATATTCATTAATAAATATTAATAATTATCAATACTTATTGATGAATATTGAAAAATAATAAAATAAAAATGAAAATAAAACCAAAATTTGATTTAACAAATAAAAAATAAGTAAATAAAAAAAAAATTTTAAATAAAAAATAAGAAAATAACAATAATAAAATTTAAAGTGAACAAAATGTATAATAAAAAAAATAAAAAAATAAGTAAAAAAAAATAATAAAATAAAACAAAATTAAAAAAAAAATTCAAATAATTTTTTTTTATACAAAGTAAATGAATTAATAATAAAATAAAAATAAATAAAAGAAAAAATGTTAAATAAATTTTTTTTTATATAAGTAAATAAAACAAAAATTAATAAAAAAAAATGATTTTATATATTTAATAAACGCGTAATTTTTTTTTTTTCCTTTCTTCGTACGAGTATTTTTCCGAGCGTCAAAGCGGCGCGATCACTTTCCAGGACGTTTTTATATATTCCAATTTTTCAATATTCGCAATTTCGCTTGTACGAAAATAATCGTTGCGCAAGATCCGGCTTGGGCTCTACTGCGAAAAAAAAAAAAACAAAAAAAAAAAAAAATCGTTGTAACAAAAAGCGTAAATCGGTAGACACCGACCTTTGGCTCGTGGTGTTGGTTATTTTTTTTATTTAATTGTTTTTTTATTTTTATTTTATTTTTTTAGTTCTTCGACGCTCGCGAGTTACTTTCTAAAGGCGTTTGAAGGTGCACGCACAACGGATGCAACGCGAAAACGACCGGAAGAATTTCGCAACGGCTGTTTTTGCCCGGAAAACTTTACGTTTCGCGGCAGTGTTGGGCCCGAATGAATTAAATTCTTCAATCAGTTCATTAAATGACTAAAAAAAAAAAAAACAAATAATTGCAATTAACTGTTAATTGCAATTAACTGTTAATCGCATGTTGCACTTAATTTGAATCAATCTATGTTAATTGCAACTCGCAATTGAACCAATTGCAATAAACTTTTTTTTTTGGCATTGTTCCAAGAAACAATTGAAACTAACGACTAACACAATTCGCAAACACCGTAAACACTGTTAACAAAAAAATAAAGGCAAACATACGA